>JANKKB010023350.1:29119-57039 GCA_026225775.1 Bursera palmeri
CCCCCCCCCCCCCCCCCCCCCCCCCCCCCCTGGCCCCCTCAGTCCCTTCTAAGCTCCGTCCCTGGCTGTACCAAAAGCTAGAAACTTTATATTCCAAGTGATCTTTCTCGATGCATAACCAGAAAAGTAATGTTAAGAGTAGGGATTAAGTGAGATAAAAAAATGTCATGTAATGTTGTTAGAATATGCCACTTTGTTGTTTTATAGTTTTTGTTAATTTATTGTTGCAATCGGCTAAATCTGCAAATGGAGTTTTTCTCAAGCTCTGATGATGCATTCATGGATTTGGTGTGTGTATTGGTTTTGTGGTGTTGTGAATTTAAATAAAAGATTGGACACCGATTCAATTGAGAAAGAGATTGCTTTGTTGTGGCAATATCATTTGATGTGCTGGAAGCAAATCTGAATCTGCTTTTTAGCTTAGACGACTTTCTTGCCTCCTTATTTTTTTCAACAGATGTCAAGAGCTTGTTCCCTGCAACACCTGAATATAGGTCGTACATTTGTCACTGATGAATCTTTGTATGCCATCGCAAATAGCTGCCCACAATTAAAGGTGAGTTTTCTGGCTCAATTGCAACCTCGAATTCTGTTGCCGGCATTAATTAAGACACCCCATCATCACAACTCTCCCGGTACATGAATATATAGGTTCAATTTTTACTGATTTTACCAAGGGCCAAGGCAATTAGAGTTAGACTTTAAATGTTTATCCATATGGTCCTTAGTTGGACATATAGCTAACGTGTGAGTTTATTGTTCTTTTCCAGAATATTGTCCTTTGGAGCTGCCGTCATGTAACCGAGAATGGACTTCTCTTTCTTGTAAATAAATGCCGGAAGCTTGAGTCCATCAATGTATGGGGAACCAGAGTTCCTGTAGACGTCTACATTGGCTTGCTTACAATTAGCCCTGCGCTTCAGATAAAGCCTGAGGGACTGCTCCTAAATGTTGGAAGTGCTTCTGTGTTGCCTGTTGTTTAATCTGTTCAATCATCTTGTTGCTTTTTATGTTGCTCTTTGCACAGGTTATTTCTTGTTGTATTTTCATCACCATGATGAAATCTAGAAAGTGGATGAATTCCCTATTGTTTTAACTTTGGCTCTGGCTCTGTATAGTGTATCAATTGTATTATTATTTTTTTCTATTCACAAATGATAGTTAGATAAGAAATCACAAATTTCCCCAAGGACCAAATGAGTCTAGCAGCACTCGTATGTTTAAACTAGATTTCTAATTGAAAGTAAAAAAGTTATTCCAAAGAAATGTTCTGTTTATGAATTTAAAGTCACCCAATGACAATGAGTTATCAAAAGAACCACTGTTGCGGAGAATCATTTTGTTCTCTAACCATCTTTACTGACCTGGACCAGGCTTTTCTCGGCTATTCTTACAGTTTAGTAAACTATAACTTACCATGTGATATCTTCAAAGAGCCAATAACTTGGAACTTCCCACCAGGGTCTTAGTGACGCATCTTTCTCCCCATAAAGTGTTAAATGATGTCTATTTATGTTTCATTTCATTTGCAGGGAATGGCAATTAAGTTGCCAAGCATAATCAAGCTTCATTCTACGCCAAAGTTTTATTTCTATATATATCGCTGTTAGAATCTTTCCAATTATTAAATTTCCACACATCAAACGTGAGACACGCTCAAGACGTACCTTTATCGATAACATAATTTCGGGACTGGAAAACATGAGTTAGGCTTAAAAACATCCAATTCCCACGTGAAAGAGCAAGAGATCATGTCTAACTGTCTATATTTCACCCTGAGCACAAGGTAATGATCTCCTTTTCATATCATCACTGCATGGCGTTTGTATAGCTTGCTAGCTACCTCAAGTCATCCTGAAAAGGATTCACATCTCATGAATGTGCTAGCCAGACATAAATTCTTCAGAAAAAGACTACATCATTACATGGAACAAATCTCCACACAACTCATTAACAGACATTATACAAACAGTGAATGAAAAGAATATGCATTAGCGCTATCAGCCAAAAGAACATACGATTGAATGTCAAATCTAAGGCATTTCAATACAAAAGGCACCCGACAAGGGATTAATGAACTACGCCACATACATGAACCACTTGTTGATACGCTCTGGGTCTCTCTTGACCAGTATCTACATCAGATTTCTGCTTGTTTGTTTCAATATTCTACAATAAACTTAAATCTATTACGCATTCCTCGCCCCTAGTTGGGAAAGGCAGGGTAGTGTTACACTAATTTGGACTCCAAAATCTACTATATATCATAATGCATCCTATGGTTGGCCGCTAAACTTCTCCCACAACTATTAATTCATCGCCACAGTAATAGAAATATCATCAATGGAATATAAAACGAGCAGAAAAGCAAGCAATTTGGAAAATGGACTGTTGAAGTTGATTTTGAGAACTGAACAGATCCAGTAAAGCTTCCCATAGTATTTGTTGTTGGACTCCTAGGTACAGCAATATTCTTGCAAGACCCAAAAGGTGCTCCAGCCTGAAAAATTCCATGAATAAATTTTGTTCAACAAAAGAAATTTATATGCAGATAGTACATTCTAACAAGAGTTAAATATTAGAAACCCAAGAATGAAATCCCTGTGATAATACCATAATGTCCAAAACGTCAAAAAATCTATAAATTCTTTCAACAAATGGAAGGAGTAATTGAACTAAAATTAGTTCAAAATCATGCCACAAGATGTCATACGTAAATCAAAAAGTACGGAGATTATTTTCAAGTACTTTAAAGTTTTCAACAATTTATGTTCTACCCAAATAAATAAAAAACAAAAAAATTATTAAGAATAATGCACAATTATATGGTTGGTAAAGAATGGACCAGCTGATCTAATTTAAGCCTATTTAGATTCTGATTCCACCCAGATCAAACTGACCTAAAATCAAGGTACAAACAATATGGCCATACATTTTTGGAAACCGATGCAAATATATGAGCCAATAATTCTTTGTTTACAAACTTCGCAAAAGATTGGCAGGAAAAAGTGAAAACTTTTGGCTTTTGGGTCGGTACAAAATCACCATGAAAGATATTGCAACTGGTAGAAAAATGGATTTGGATTGAATGAACTTTCAACCACTATCTACTTATTATTTTTTAAATGTATCAAGGCCAAGAAATAAAAAATGGAGGATCTAAGATAGTGAGTTAGCTGAACTAGAATGATGAAGTGAAGTAGCAAGTTCGCAGATTAGTATTTGGACAAACCTGGCAGGCAAGGATGGTACTACACCCACACAGTGTCTGGCCATTCACTCTATCCAAAGCATCAAAGACCCCACCTCCATCACTTCTCTGCAATATTTTATCACAAGTTAGGATGCATGATTGGCATAGGATATCTCAGCACGATTTATTTCTTGCAAGTAGAAATTCAGTACCATGTAAAAATTCACAGCCAAAAAGTTTGGCATCATATTTCCTGCTGCTTTATGACAAGTATCAATCATCTCAAAAAGTGGAGTTGAATGCTCTTTGCAAGCTTCATTTTCAACAGGATAAGTAGGGAAGTAATTCTGAAGGAAAAGAGATGCCTTTTTTGAATTCAGCGGTGCCGATTCTTTTCTGCTTGGGCATGAGCCTTTTTTCACGCCAGGATCTCCAGCTGAATGCAATATTATTAGGATTACAAGATGTTGTACAAGTGATTTTTTTTTAAGACAGAAAAACATACAACATTTGTCCAAATACTGACCTTCGTTTTCCAACAAGTATTTCCACTGATAAGCTATTCCTTCCTCCGATTCCTTTGAAGCAATAGAAGTGAAAACAAGAAGCCGGTAGTTGTTTTGCACCATTTCTGCCACAGTCGGCCAATCTTCTCCTTTCTTTGGCATCTTGGCCACAGGAAACCAATACTTGTCCAAACCAGCATTAGCAAACAAATTTGTTAACCCTTTTGGAGTATGCACATAGTCCTCAATTATAATAGTCACAATGTCACTGGGATTCTGACTCAAGAAGGCTTCCACTTCCTTTAAAGTGTTAATAGCAGGTTGCTGAGAACAACCCAAACCACACATTACAAACCAAATTGAAAAAGTACTACCACAAATTCACATTTTAATTCCTAGATTGAAACAATGGGAGAGGAACATTACAAATGCGGTGAAGTTGAAACATTGACCTCGAAATGAATGACAGAGCCAGATATCGTTATCGAAATCGTACATATCCAACATTAATCCCCTCACTCCATTCTATCAATAACCATCAAACAAGATAACATCAACGAATAATAAATATAGAGTGCATAATTCAACAGAGTAATAGAAGGGAATTGAATGCAATGTGATTTAACAAACAGAACGAAAAACAACAAATGTTACCGGTCAAAATTTAAGCGATATAAACCAGAAAACAAAAAAGGAAAAGAAAAAAAGAGATGTTGCTCAACTCTCTTTTGTTTTCTAAAAAGGAATGGATGTGAGAAGAGCAAAACGACATACTCTCAACTGATTAGTAACACTGTCTTCTTGATTGTAAAACGTTAGCCTCTGAACACCAGACAAAGCCGGTGCATCAACAATGCTAAATGAATTATGCGTCACCAACCATGTATACTTGTTGAAAGGCAATCCACCAATCTGCCCATCAAAATTTTGCACAAAACAGCTCAATCCCATCAAATCAATAATTATAAATAATAATAATAACAATTCTGAAGGAGAAAAAGCTTACAACAGAAGTTGGAATGGTAGCTTGGCCTCTGGTGCAAACGGGTTGAGTCTTGGACAAAGCCGGGCAGTTCCCACAGTAGAGACCTGGCCCACAGTCTGTAGCGGTTGCACATAAATCAAAAACCTGGACAGTCTTAAAATTCAGTACAAACTTAAAAAAGAAAGGAGAATCGTAGACAGATCAGACTCTTTTCAGAGAGGAAAGAACCTGGCAATTCCCGTTAGAACAGGCAATAGAGTTAAGAATGAATACTGCAAGAAGTGACAGCAAAAGGTAAGAACTTGCATAGCCTCTGCACAAGCTACGATAGTCCATGAAACAACAATCCAAAATGTACATGGCTATGCTTATGCAGAGCTCCAGGTAAAAGATCAGTAGAGACAGACTGAGAACTAGTATCAGCCAGCTAGCTGCAATAACAAAGCCCACAAACTAAAGCAAAAGAGAAGTTTACTGTGTACAGATGGTGACAAGACTAGTTGTTTTTGGTGTTAAACGCGGGCTTTAATATTACCTTTAATTTTTCTCTTTTGTTATTTTAAGAAAATAGTCACCTTTACTTCACTTAGGATACCGACGACGATGTCGTTTGGAATGTGATCCTATTCCTATGTTGCGTTTGCATAATTGCATGCCTTATTGCAATCAAAGTTTGCTTTTGGCAAAATTTAGTATATTTAATTCATTTTCTTTATAATGGCAGTAATTTGTCTTTGTCTTGTCACGCTTTTGATTTGGTCGCGCTCCGTAAGTTAACTTTCAATGGCTCTCACATGGTGGGGTAGGTTGCCTCCGCTGCCGGCATGCACCCCGTTGGGAAATGGGACACTACTCCATCTTTATCTCATGCTATAGCACTGCATCCAACACACAAGTTATGTTCCACTGAAAATTGGCTTTTGAAGAAATTATTTTATATATTTTTAAATATACATCTTATGTTCTTAAGATGTAATATCGTATTTTTTATAATAATTTTTAGTTGTAAAAGGGAAAAATCTTAATCGGCATTGCCATTAATGACATGCAGTTGCAACTAAACCGATACGTGTCCAGCAACTGTCGCGTGACATTTATTAATGCAGGTAATGCTTTAGACTAGATAATTTTGACGTGCACGCTAGATAATTGTGGTGGGTAGGAAATCTTCTCGAATAAACATTTAAGTTGGCCAGCTGAAAAGGTCAGATAAGAATATAGCACAAAACTGAGACGCTTGCGTATGGGATTAATCTAGAATAAACCTAATCAAAACTTACTAATGAAAAATCAATGGAAACAGAACAGTAAAGGTATAAAGGATGCCAACAGCTATTATATTAATAGTTTTTAATGAAAATATCAAGGGGAATTAAATTCTGTCTGAGGAAGTACGTGATCCAAGTATCTTGGTAATGAGTTAAAGGGCATTTTTGTGATGCACGGCGATACTTAGGATGGAACAGTTTTAATTAATAAAATAAATAATGCACACGAGCAACGAAATAACTGTTTTCCTATTGCCCTTTTACAACAAAGTTTAATGTGAGATCATCTTGATCCAATGAACTATATATTCCTAACGTTAGTGGATACAGTCTGCATTGCAATGAACATGAATCAAAAGTAAGAACCGTACAGGTTATCTATGGAGATGACAATTGCATCCGCAACAAAATGATAGAGAACACACCTTTTCTGTAAGGTCATTGAGAATGATGCTTCTACCTGTAAAAAGAATGGTGAAATATTGACTTTTGAGTTTATAATAAATGATTTTACTAAGCAAGCTTCTTAGCACGACCATTTGAAGGAGCAGCCTCCTCCTTTTTTGACCCAGATGCCTCGGGCTTCCTTGCCCAAGCAGGAGCTCTGTCTGGCTCATATCGATAATCATAGAAAAGTTCCTCTCCAGAACTAATTCGCTCCTTGGCAAATATGCCCACCCGGTGATCCCCTGCAACCATGATAACCTGCCAAACAACATTTGAATAAACATTAACTTGAAATTGGCATAAATTTGAGAATAGATGTAGGGATATTTGACATGACGGCAGAACCTGCGTTGCAAAGCAATCAAATGATTACCTTTGCGTAGCAATTTGGATCCGGAGAATGATTGGCAAACTTCAATTTGTCACCCTTCCGATAAGCATCAAGAACAAACTGCAAAGAAATGAATTTAGAAATACATAGTTTGCTGAAGTATATAAAGAAAGAAGTTAGACAAAATCTGAAAGTAGCGCCATTTATCATACCTGATCATTCAAATTGAAGAGGAAAGATGAATTTTCACGATCATATATCTTTCCACGCTTATCTGCTTCTCGATGTGAAATCAGCTCTCCAGTGTACTCACCAAGGTATTCGTGCTTTCCAACACTATTCTGGAGGCAGGTCAAAATTGAAAGAAGCAAGAGGAAAACCAATCACATACTGATATGAAGACAGATTCTTTCTGTTGGGCTCAGCTAACATCAAATCTAAATATTACCTTTAAGAAAGCGCCCCATCCAGAAACATCAGATCTCCCAAGTAAAACCTGTACAAATTGGAAAATAAGACCCGAGTCATAACAAACATACAGTAGAATCGTTAATATGAAACTTGAGTTGTTTTCAAGAATCAGTTAAAATCACATTTTATCCAACCAACAAACACCAATTCATTATTGGATATAAATCAAAAGATGAGTACAGAGAAGAAAAAATATGCAAATACCAATACTAGGCAGAATAATGTAACAGAAGTTCAGTGGCGTCCCAGCTAAACATGTTGCTACTTAATTGAAATATCGAATAAGCCATTTTATCCTTATATCGTGTAGAATAAATATGTGGCAACTGAAATCCATCTCATCTTGACCATTACTAAATTCACACTCTCAAAGCAAAAAGTTCAATGACTATAAATTATCATACCAAGCAAGGTTCCAAAAGATCATAAGTCTAGGTTTTATTTTTTTCTTGACCATATGTATTTTGATTAATTAATTATAAAAATGGCCAAGTGGTTCCTATAGTCAAATCTCAGATCATCATCATTTTTTTTTTGTTAAATAATAACCTTCATCATTGGATATATACAATGGGAACACAACTGAACTAAAATTATAATTCTACATCAAAATATGTGTTTAAGTGCCACATAAAACAAAAAACATTGGGTTCACCAAAACAAATTCCAAAAATAAGCACTTTAATACTCATTAAATCAAATGTTTGTTCAAAAACTAGAAGACTTGAACCACTTAAATAGTTTCTCCCCACCCAGAAATGTAGAAAAATACTAAAAGAATATATTCACAGTAGAGGGAAGAAAAAAAAAATCATTTGTCTAGGTATAGAAAACAACAAAGAATTGGTGACAGAAAAATGCAATTACCCTTTGTTGTTGTTTGAGAAGAAGCTTCATATTCCTACATTCATAATTATCACCTTTCTGGTCAGGAACACCAAGAGAACCATCACCGCAACTGCAAAACCGATTATAGAGCTCAAACCATAAATTGTATGAGAAGAATGAAAAGTGTACCAACACTATGTGTTTAGCTTGATTTCGTGTAAGCTCAGCAATAACATAATTTCAAATACAACTGAGTTGTCTAGAGGAAAAATGAAAAAACCAATGAACACATCTATTTATTCCAATTTTCTATGATTTTTCTGATAAATCCAGAAAACATTATTTTCATACAACCCTTTTTTTTTTTTTTTTTTTTGATAACTATGAATTGTATTAGATAAAAAGCTATACAAATGAGGAAAAGTTGTCCACTAAAGGACTAGCCTGATAAAAGACATAACTATACAAAAGATATTCAACCAGACCAACAAAATTGGTAAAACAAAAATACCCCAACTCAACATGTAAAACCCAAAACTCCCTCCAATTCAAATGAATAAAAAAGAAATAGGTTTCGCGAAACTCTTTTGTCACTAAAGCCCAAAGAAAAGCTAAAAGTCAAACTCTATCCCACAAAAAATGAATGTCTTCCTCTTTGGTATCTCCAAACAATCTTCTATTCCTCTCAATCCAAATTACCAAAAAACTGCCACAACAGCACACTTCCACAACGCTCTCAATCCAAATTACCCATAAAACTGCCATAACAGCACACGTCCACAACGCTTTAGCTTTTTTGTTTTTGCCTAAAGCATCCAAGAACTCTAGGAAGAAAGATTTACTGGAGGCTGGGACAACCCAAAAAAATTAGCTGCCTGGATTAACTTGAGCCACAAACCCAAAGCTGATGGACAATGGAGAAACAAGTGGTCAATGTTTTCATCACTTTCTTTACACAACATACCAAGAGGGATTTAAGTACAAATTAGGGAATCTTTTTTGAATAATTTCAGCTGTGTTGATTTTATTTTGAGCTAAGGGCCAAGCAGGAACTTTGGCCAAATAATGCCAGTTGGCTGAAAGATAGAGATAGAGGGATCATTAATCATCCAGGAGAAGAAGGATTTACAAGAGAAACAACCTGAGGAATCAAGTGTCCATACCCTCCTATCTTCTTTTAGATGACTAACAGAAATATTGTCAATCCTAGCCAAAAAGGGCAGAGAGATCCAGGATTTCTCTCTCCTTTAAATTCCTTAAGAAATCCAAGTTCCAGCTCCAGTTATGGAAGGAAGCAGAAACAACCACACTTGATTTGATGTGACATTTTGAGACTTTGATAATCAATAGAGACGAGGAAATACTTCGCACAAAGGAAAAATTTTCCACATAATGCTAATACAGGTAAAATTAAAACTCACCTGACCCAACAATTTCTACAAACGTCTGGATCACATTCCCTGTCTGCCGCAAAACATGGACATTGTCGACTTCGACATTGACTTTTAGCACAGTGACATCCTCTAAACCGATTCTTGCAGCTTTTAGGACATCTAGAGGAATACGTAAATCTTAAATTAGAGTATTCATGCCCCATTAATATCATCAGTGTACAAAAAACTCAACCCACAAATGTCTCCACACATGCACATGATGTAAACAAACACACAAAACTTACATAACATCTAGATCTATAAACAAAACACTTCCCTGAATTGGTGAGGTATGAACACACACAACACCAAATGAGAAAGATTGCAGCCATCTTTAAAGAAAACTCAGCAATTTGTTATTTCGAGGAAAACCTAGATAAGCCTTGATCTTTTCTTGAGTGAATTAAAAGGGAAACTAACCCACAATACTTTTCGCAGCAAGTTCCATTTAGAAGACAAGAACACTGCTTTCCACAAGCAGTTTGGCAACCACAAGGATTATACTGTCGGCATGGCTGATCTTTTCTCTCAGTAATGCGTTTCCTAATTGAATGATAGGCAGCAGACTTCCAAGTATACTTCAGGCGACGAACTCTACCTCTTCTACGTAGAAATCTTGATCTTCTTCTGACTTCATTGTTACCCTAATGTCCATAGAAAACCGCAAACACCCCCAAACAAAAATTTGAAAATTAAAAGATGGGGGCAGAAAACACAAAACTTCTTAGATCAAAGACTCCAAATTCCCATGCCCACATAACCAAACAAATTAAAAATACTAACCATTGCTCCATTCAAATCAAACTTGGAATAGCCATCAAGAAGAGAATTTGCAGCATCACCTTGGCCAAATAGTTTATTCTCAGAGCAAGTCATGTACTGGAAAACCTCCCAGCAAGTCTTCAAACCATTTAATAGGTTTCTGGCTATTAGACAGCTGTCATTATGAATAAAGATCAATAAACCGGAAGGAGAAAAAATCTATTGGAAACAATGAGCAAAAGTTAATAATGCAAATATACTGCAGGATTTTTCTAAAACTAAACATATAGACACACAAGAAAAAAAAAAAAGAGTTTTTAACAAATGAGTTTCAGAGTTGCCAAAAACATCCTGCTTCAGGGGAAAGTAGCATAATACAAAAACAAGTTAATCGCAAAGATCAGTCAAAAAATTAGTTTGCAGTCCGCCATGCATGTAAAACTTCATAAAGCCAAGGAAGTTGTCATGGTGGAAATGATTTGACTTTAGATACCACTAAAATTAGTGGTCATCTTTTTCACAAGAACAGAAGGAAAGCTATCATCTTTTGCCACTAAAAGGTGAGTGA
The DNA here is from genome assembly GCA_026225775.1 of Bursera palmeri. Lineage (NCBI taxonomy): Eukaryota > Viridiplantae > Streptophyta > Magnoliopsida > Sapindales > Burseraceae > Bursera > Bursera palmeri. Next base: position 39,912 of record JANKKB010023350.1, read on the forward strand.
AGTAAAAAAATTTATGGTAAATGGCCAAAACAGAATCATGCATAATTAAATTAATCACCAATCCTACAAATAAAAATGTAATTTAATGAAAATAAGTAATAAATTGAATAGAACAACTAAGTTTACTATCAAAAAATAAAATAAGTTGACTAGAACAGCACAAATATTCCATCCACTGACCTGTTCCTGCCAAAAATTTCAACACCTTTATCAAAGAGGCCTTTTTCAATAGCTTTCCAAGATTTATCATCACTTAGTTCTTGTTTACATATGTTTTCATCCACAAACTCCTGTTTCTTAATAGTGTCATTACTAGTTGCAGGTGGGTCAGTAATCATTTCATTTGACAGACCATTTGGAACTTCACCCTGCACTACATTGTGACTATCCTGAATTGGAATTCCCTTTTTCCTAGTCCTTCCGGCACTTGGAGCTTTCACATTCTTATGTGAAGAGGAATTAGCATCTTCGGTTCCTTTGCGTGAACCAGATCTAAGTTTCATTTCACTTGGCAAAGGACCTCCGCTCACAGCAGAATCAGAATCAAGAGCTGCCATTTTCTTCTGTCTCTTTTGCATACAAACTAGGACACGCTCAGCAACTCGCTTGCTGTTCCTCTTACGAATTCCATATCTTCCTGCAAGCTTAGTTTTTGAGGGTGATAAGCGATCTTGCTTGGGCCCAACCTCTGAATCACTGCTTTCTGAAACATTTTTTGCATTTGATGAAGCACTTTCACTCTGGTAGGATTTCAACCTCCTTCTAGCAGGAACAGAAGGTTTCTTCTTGGATGCAGTCTGGGCCCCAGCACCATCAGATGAAGAGACAGAATTTTCTTCACTATCACGATTCATGGGGGAGACCACTGCAGCGGTTCTTTCCGACTTGAGAACCTGATACAAGTAATCATGAAGCTACTTAATATATCGTTCTCCAATTCTTCAAAGAGATAAGCTGAGCTACATAAATCAAATCATTCTATACCGATCGATAGCAATGTGGACCACATGGTACATTCTCCTCATCTAGATGGTACAGTGGAGGTTGTTTGTCAGCCTGGCAGCAGTTGTACCATAAAAAATATTAGAATCTCGCAAGATCTTGAAATATACATCAGTGAATTTTAAAGCTGACTTACCGGAAACACAAGTTCCTGTGAACATCCATGTAACCTGCAATCAAAGACCTGCCAATACAAAGAGAGGAACAATTTCCTTAACTTAGGAATATGGATCCAAAAAACATAATTTTGAAGAAATAAAGGTGCTCACAAGACATCGACGACAAAATAGGTTGTCAAAAGAATCCAGAGCTGCTTCAAGATCTTTTGCAATAAAAGTATTCATAGTTGGTGCTTCATTATTGCTACTGTTAATGCCCCCCGTAGTATTCTCATCCTTTACTAGAATTTCATATCTTGCCTGTATAAGATGTTGGATGGTGTTTCATATCTCTGTAAAGCCAGCACAAAGCAAATGGGAAACGGCTGGACCAAAGCTTACACTATGACCAGTTTTTATCAGATAACAAATGGTTGTAAAAACAAAGGCAGACTAAAGAAAGAAGTCCATTCCTTCAAATGAAAACTTATAAACTAGAAAGTGCTGAAACACAGACCAATAAGTCCATACCTTGACTTCACAAGGACTTCTGGAGAAATACTGTGCTAGTGATTCTAGCACAGTATCCGAAAGACCAACTTCTTTGATAGTCATGCTGGCAATTTGAAAACAGAAATTACACAAGAAAATTAGTTGTGGAACATCAAAATAATCAATGCTTACAATTAAATCTATTCCCTGTTTCTTTTGAGAACTTAGAAAGCAGTCTCATAAGTCTATTCGTACAAAACCTTCAGAGAACAACTTTTTCATCACCTAAATAACAGGTGATGACCATGTTAGCAGGCAAATGATGAGACAGAGTGATGAGAAGAGAAAGGAGAGAATTAAATAGAAGTGCTTTGGTGAACTTAGGATGGAGAAACTTAGAATGGTGCAAGATATTAAAGGTAATTTGACTTTGTATGAAGCAATTAAGAAGAAAGATGAGAAAATAAAAGCCAGTTATATTACTAAATATAGATTAGATGCAGGTATGTTGCTTTGGATTGGAAATGAACCGAGAAAGCAACATATAGGTAACCATGTCATAACAAATATGAACTAGAACAAAAGCTAAGCATGCTAGTGTGCTACAATAATCAACAGTAACACATCTAAATAATAATATTACTTTATACTTCAAGATATAAGGAGAAAATAACGAAGACAAAACACAATATTTATTGACCAGATGAGATAGTTTGATATACCAACCGAAGAATATAATCTTCAGACCCCACAAAATCTCTTTTCTCCTCTTCATCCTCAATTGCTTCCTCCTCACTGTCACTGCAGATAAGTGCTTCACCACCATTTTGGTCATAATAGATCCGCCTTCTACCAACCACTGATTGATCCTCTGTCATTCTTTGATTTCTGCATCAGAAATCCTTATTTGTCAATATTACAAGGAGCAAGCTTAAATAAAAGCTCAACAAACATGAAGTGGACTATTATAACAAAACTTCATTTTGTAAGCAAAAATTGAAATATTTGTGATGTGGATAGGCATATTTTGATTTAGGATTATAACTGATTTGGGAAATTGTCTTTTAGGGATTTTGACTTCCTAATTGGCTCAGAATTCCTAATTCAGTTGAGATTTTATTTTCCTATTCAAACTAGGCATTAGACTACTATAAATTGACTCTTTCATTAGTTGTGTTTTTCAGACTTGATTATTGATTTGAATTGAATTCAGACTTTTCCTCCCTAAATATTTTTCTCTGTTTTTTCCTCCCCTATTCTTTTCTTGGAATTGTGTTTACTTTGTGACAGTGCCCTATCAATTTGGCATTGCATAGCTGCTTCAGATATGCTTGCAGTACTAGCAACTACTTAAATGTAGAAACGAAAATATTATAGGCATTTTAAGTAGCAAAATCAAATCCTTAAAATTACAATCCTACTGTAAATAAGCCAAAGAAGAGGAAAAGACAATGATATATGCAATCTGTCAATATAGCTCCAACATAAGATGGATTATGAATGAAAGGACTCACAACTAGCCATACACAACTTAAAGTTTGATTAAACTCAACATTGCCCAACAATAACATTCAAGCTCTTAACACACCCTCACATGAGGCACATATAGATTGAACACAACCATAACCACACATATAACAACAAAAACCAACTTATCATAATTTCATAAATGTAAACATAAGACTACTTGGTCAACTTAGCTCTAATGCCACTTAATATTAACACTCATCCCAAATGCTTATGTTGATCAGCCAAGGAAACAACAATAGTATTTGAGCTCTTACCAATTCGGATAACCCATGCTTTCAACTTTTAAAAAAAAAAAAACACTGAAGTTATTAAATCAGATAAGGAGAATCTTAGTAATGTAAGTTAAGAAAAGAAGCCCACAATCTGATTACAATGGACGTGATCCATGAGAGGCCTTCAACTATCATATGTGTCATGAAAGCAATTGGCAGAAAATTCTATATAAAATATTGTAGTTTTCCAATCTGATCAATAATACGTAAACATACCTTGTAATTTCTCTTTCTTTTTTTTTTTTGGGTGGTTGACAGGATGAAAAAGCCATGGTTAACTACCTTAGAAGGGCCACATTGTACATAGCATATTCAAGTCAACAACACACTAACTGATTTTTGTACATAATAAACTAAATAACCATAATTGAAAGTTTAAAAATTTAAAATGCAGTTCATATCATCAGATAGAGAAGTAAACTAGATTATGCCAATGTACAACTGAAATGTTTTATATGTATATAACTTAAAAAAATAATAATAATAATAACAATAATCCCCTCTGAAACAATTAAGTAATATAGAGATTCCAACAAACCTGTCTAGGAAAATCCATGTAGTATAAGGAGGTAATCTTTTAATTTCAGCAAGTTTAATAGGGCGAACAACATTTTTGGCAGGATTACTAGATCCTTGAACAGATGTAGAAGCATGGCCATCCTCCTGAGAACTATGGCTATCCCTATCCCCATTACTCGCATCAACGCCACTTTGCACACCAAGTGCATCTCTTTGCCTCTTTGTCAATAGGTCTACACTATGTTGGGTGTTACTTTTTTGGTTGTTCCTTCTTTCCATTGATAGTCCATATATCTGGCTTGTGATAACAGCCAAGTTTTGTCTATTTTCTTCAACCCTTCTCTGATGAAAAGAAAGATCATGAATTATATGAAGACGAGCTGAAAGCATACCGCTATAACCAACAGTAATCTAACACCATATAAATGCACCTTTATTGAAACACAGTGGTCAGCAGCAACTTGCTTCTTGAAAGAATCAATAACAGATAATATATCCTTATGACTTGTGGATTGATCTTGTGTTTTTCCTATCTGTAAAATTTTAACAAACCATAAACTTACATATAATTCAACAAACGCTAGAAAAGAGAATTAAAAATAATGAGAAACAAAAAGGACATTTCACAACAAAACACAATCTTCAAGAAAATAGTCAAAGGCAAGATAAAATCACAAAACAAGAATAAAGCAAGATGTAACAAACAACACTAATTTAAACTTGCAATATAATGTCTTATTTACTGTAAACTAACAAATATTTTAACATATAGAAGCGTATATACCATTTTGTCAGTTGAAATCCTTTCGTTTTTTGTCCATTTCTTAACATAAATAAAGTAAAACAATTGGCAATAATTATACCAAATATCCAAATCATGATATCAGTATAAAACTCACCTAATCATAATTTAATCCATAATAGATCCAAAATGACACCAAAAAACCTCCAATATCCAACTTTCACCCAATGCAGCTTTTTTTTCTCTGTCTGTCTAATAATTACCTTAATTCGAAATTCAACGGAAAAATGCATGATAGAAAGATAGTTTGCTCTACAATTCACTAAAAGAAACAAATCAAAAACCTCAAAAATAAATCTAAAAACCTAAACAGTCCAAATTTGACACAATGCAGCTAAATGTCTCCATATATTCAACAATTAGCCGATTAAATTCAACATACATTCAATCGAAAATTACGTCAAAACTTGATACTCATATAAGCACGAAAAATAAATTAAAATGTCAGTCAACGAGCATTATCGGTGACTAAGCATGCATTTGGGGGACGAGTTCTAAGTGAGAAGAAAATTCAAAATTATATACCGAGGAGTCCTTAGCAAGCTCCGATCTGCTGGCGGAAACAGAAGGCGACGCCTTCGAGGCCATTGTAACTCAAACCGAAATCGGCAATGGCGCTCCGGATCGGGATCCGATTCATGCAGAGACAATGCCGAGTACGAATGAATGAGTGTTAGGGTTTGCGATGGGATTTGGCGGGTCGGCTTGAAACCCTAAAGCTGACATCTCTCTCGCTCTCCTTTTTTTTTTTTTCCCCCTTATTTTCTTCTATGTATTAGGCTGTTTGGGTGAGATTTTCTTTTGTTTAATATTTTTGGATTACTTAAAAATTGGTTGTTGAACGCGCTTCTGCGCGTGCGAATAAAGCTTGATAAAGGTGTACTGAATTGGGGGGAAACCAGTTTTGAATTGTGCACTGTTCAACCTTTCCGATTCCTCTCCTCCTTTCCACAAACGTGAAAACAAAAGCTCCATCCCGTGTTTCACAAGAATAATATTCATATTAAAGGTAATGTAGCAACAAAAGAGTTGAGCATAGAATCAGAGTCAACAACTTTATTGTAGATTTGAATTTGGACTTTTGTAAGTTGAAAGGATTTAAAATATAATTTGATTTGAGAATTTTTCTACAATGTAAAAGAATTATATATTGATTATCAATAAGATGATCGAGTAATGAATTAAATATAACGAAGATAGATTATTAGCATGAATATAACCACACCAATACATTACGATCTACCACAACATCATCAAAGTATTTCGTGGATTAGATTTTGCCGATAGCCCTATTACGTATGCTTAGAGTATAAATTTTTTGTAAATATATTGTCATGCTATTTAGTTTTATGATTTTAGTTCTTTTCTTTGTATGATGTGATATAGAATAACCTAATTGAAGTTTAATGATAGCTATGTTCCTGTGCTTATTAGCCATGTATTTGCTAATCTTTGATAGGAAAGCTATCAATTATCAGCAAGCTAGAAATGGGCAGTATATGGCATGTTCTTCATGTGATGTGAGGCTATAAATATAACTATATGCTTCAGGTTTAGCTACAATATAGCACGGACTCCTGGGGATTCCTGATATGTTATTACATATTAAACATTTAGGTCTAAGATTTTAGTTCAATTTGGTAACATTGTCATGCTTATACTGAAGGTTCATATACTGCAAAATTCACATGCTAACGTCTTCAAATCACAGAGCTTTGGAACAGCATCGAGCCATCGACAATGCAGAAAAGATTAGAAAAGAAGAGAAACTTACAAAATAAATTGTGAGGAAAACATTGGAAAATAAAATAACAAAGACTTCTGCGGTTTGTGCCATGATTTGTTGCAAGAAACATTAGTGTCATTCCAGTACAAATTAAAGACAAAACTCCTCTAAAATTTTCAGAAATGGCTTGAAAAAGAACAAAAGAAATGATTCTAGATTGAAATGGAACATAATTTTATAATGTTACACTTTATTTTTATTTTTTTTGGCTTACTTCTTTTTCTTTCTTTACTCTACGACTATTACTTAATGAAATATGTTAGCTTCGAATTTTGCTATTGCTACATTAAAGTTATTGATTATTTTTCTTTTAAATATTATTATTTCATACTATATGTTTCGCTAACTTCTATTTAAGATTTTACTATAACATGTGAGTAATTATTTTATTTACATTATTACGATATCTAGGTATGGGAAATGAGTTAGGGTTGGGGAAAAAATTCCATGCATGGAGATGCTCCACGCGGCCTTTAAAAACATAAAAATATATGAGAAATAAGGATTAAATTGAACAGTGGGCGAGGGGAATAGGGAAGCCTCCCTACCCTGTTGTCATCTCCATAATTGTTGTTAATTTTTGTTGTTGATTTATAAATATTATTAAATAAAAATCTATTATTTTGCATTATTTTTTTTTAGTTTAAATAATTTTTCAGCCAAGTATTTTTGATGATCCGCTCTTCTAATACTCATAAAATCTATGGTTAAACAAGTGGACGGACCCAAGCTACTAATCTTGCTTTTTTTTTTTTTGAAAATTACCTCCAACCCCCCAATGTTTAGGGAAGCGTGGGCCCCCATATTTTTAGAATGCCCCCATAACCCTCAAAACGTTAATCTCATTTAGTTAAAAGTTAACATTTCCAAGGGTATTATAGATTAAATATTAATAATAATTAAAATGGAAAATTATCTTGCACCAAATACACCCAAGTAATGGCATGTGGTACTGGGCCAAATAATACCAATGGAAAATATTTAATAAAATGGAAAAGACCTCCTTTCCAGAAGCAATCATACCTACTGTGTTTTCTTCTCTTCTTCAACTTTTCAACTCTTCATAAACTTATCGCATCCAAGTCAATGACGTGGATCGAATGCGGGTTCATCACTGATTCACGAGTTTTGATGGATGAATCAACACACGAGGTTGGTGCAAATGCCAAGTCGAGGATGCTACCAAGTTTGAGAATGCAACTAGTTTGCGCGAAGGATGCTTAGTTGTGAACTAACTTATATTGGAATTGTGACTTATTTCTTAATTCAAGTTGATTTCTATAAGACGTAGGAAAAATATAAAAAATTGAAAAATATAATTAAATAATAAATAATAGTTCTACTCCTATTAGGATTAAAATATTCATACATAAACTAATAATAATAGGGGTTAAGAATTAAATCGAGTACGATAAGAGAGGACTAGGTATTAAGGTTAATATCATTGTAAGGATGTAGTAAGAGAGAATGAAGAGATGTAAAAAACACTGGGTTTTAGCTGGTGAAACAGTGAATACTTTTAGGACTCTGGAATTGAGTAAGTGAAATAAAAATAGTTTCAGGGCTCTTTAATATTGGGTATTGGGTAGAATACTAGGTTTAATAGATGATCTCTTATACTCTTATATATTTATGATTTAGTGGATTTATCTCTTCATCCATGGATGTAAACAATTGATGTCAAAACACGTTAAATATTATGTCTCTTTAGGTGATGTGATATATTTTTCACTTATTATCAATTTCGATCATGTTAGCTGTTTAGGTTATTTTAAGGCGTGCTCAGTATTTCCTATTTTCTATTAGGTTATTCGAAATTTACTTTGTTGACATTAAATCGTGGTTTTTTCAACGAGTGGTTTCAAACCTCCAAGTTATGAAGTGAGAGAATATTATTTTTTCGAGATTGAGTATACATAAGATATGGGCTACAACGATTACAAATCGTAAGTGGAATGATTCTCAAGTTATAATTTTAGTAGAGTTTTTTCATGATTGCACAGTTTCTCCTCACTATTGTTATTCATGTGTACTGTTCATGATAGTATTGTTTACATGGTCATTGTCTACGTTATACTATTCCCGTGACTTAATCTTTAAATGGAATACTCGTCAAGATAAAGATTGTTGGAATTATGACTCGTTTCCTAATTCAAGTTGAATTTTACAAGACTTAAAAGTAGAAGAAATAGGAAAATAGAGTTGTATAATAAATAGGAGTTCTATTCCTATTAAGATTAGAAGATTCCTACATAGACCTATAAATATAGATGTTGAGAATCAGATCTAGTATGATGAAACATGACTAGGCATAAAAGGTTAACATCCTTGTAGGGATGTGGGAAGAGAGAATAAAGAGATATAAACAACACCAAAATTAAGAAGGTAAAACGGGAAATACTTTTAGGGTTTTGGGATTGAGTAAGTGAAACGGGAATAGTTTCATAGCTCTTCAATATTAGGAATCTGGTATAATACCAAGTTTGATATGCGATCTCTTGTACTCTTGTATATTTATGATATAGTAGATTTATCTCTTCATTAATGGATATAGATAATTGATGTCAAACCACGATAAATATTATGTCTCTTTGTGTGATGTGATTTACTTTTCACTTATTATCAATTTCAACCATGTTAGTTATTTGGGTTATTTTATATTGTGTTTAGTATTTCTCATATTATATTAGGTTAATCTAAGTTTACATTGATAACGTCTAAGTCAAGATTTTTTCAAAAACTTACCCACTGCCAAGTTTCGTGAATGTTGGGATTTTGGGTTTTGCAAACGTCAAGTCACAAATGATTCTGGGTTAGGATTTTGTTTTAATTTTGATTTCGGGTGTATGATTTCTTTTTGTTGTACGGCTTCCTTCAATATTTGTAACAATTCTTGATATGGTTTTATCTTCTTCTTCCATGGCTATTGTTTGAGTTTGTCGATTGAGGAGGTCCAATTTGTTTATTATGTTAGCATAGGTGAGTTTGATTTTGAGAAGCTTCTATAATGGGGTTTTTCAATGTTTTCTTTCGATTTTGGATTTATGAGTATTAGTGTCTTGCTGATTTTGGAACTATGTGATTTTATTTTAATTTATTCTGGGTTTGGATTATTGTTTGAATGGTGTTTGTCTCTCTAGAAAATGAAGGAAAATTATGCTCGAGATTATCGATTTGTGACTTTTTAAGGGTATAAAGGATACTTTAGGCTTTATTGTTAATTTCAACGAAAGGAATTGGGATTATGTGTGTCGTTTTGAAAATATGGGGGCCCATTCATTTTCCCAAAATTTCCCCAAACATTAGGGGTTACGAAAGTATTCCTTTTTTTTTTTTTTTTTTAACAATTTGAAATAAATTGTATAACAAGAATTTATCAAAGTATTTGTTTTTTACTTATACAATTATAGAATAAAATTATTGTCACTTATATTTATATTAAAAGCCACAAATATTAACCATCAATATTATAGACAAATAGAATATAGTTAAAATCTCTTATTTAATTTTTTTCTTGTCGTTTGATTATCATCTTAAAAAATCTATAAGTTATTAAATAAGTTTTTTTTATCTATTATAAAACTTTCAAAATTGTGGCTGTTACAATAAAAAAAATTGAGTTTTCTTGTTTTAAGTTTAAAATATTAAATATGCTTTTATTTAATTTATAATTTTTATTTTTTTCCTTTATAATAAAATATCTCTTAATAATTTAGTATTAAAAAGTACTCGTCAATTTATCAAAACAAACAATCAATAACTTTTCAATAAAATTTCTATTTTTACAAGTATCTTAATAACATATTGTTTATTATATAGTTGTATTAAGAGAAATGTTGTTGGAACTACACATCTGAATTAAATAGCTTCCTTCTCTCAATTTAATTAGGAATAAAGTGAAAATAAAATTCATTATTTTTTCCTCCTTCCATGTTAGCATTAAATGTAATGAAATTTTATTAAATTATATTAAACACAATTTAATAATATATAGTAAAAAGAAGGATAGTCTTAACTTATACATAAAGACATATGTTAAAATCAAAAAATATAAGAACTCTCATCGTTAAAATCATTAATCTATCTTGAAAATTGTATTAAATGAATTATTTTACTATATTAAATAAATTTTTAATACATAATACAATTTTTAAAGTAAATTAATAATTGAAATAAAGAAAACACACACTCTTTGAGGTAATAACATATGTCCATAGACTATGTGTTAAGACCATCCAAAAATAAATGGTAAATTTAATTATCAGTTTTGTTTGTGAAAAATAGATAACTTTTAAGGGAAAAAGATGCTAATCTGGAAGCATATTCTCATGCACAACTGCAAATTAAATTTTTTTCCCTTTCGTCTTTAAAACATGAAATAAAGGTAGAAAATTAAACAAATGTCAAAATTAGGGGTCTAATTTGAAAAATATATAACCTTCTCAATTAAGATCTATGCACTGTAACTTAAATTGACTAAAATACCCTCTATTAAGAAACTCTCTCTCACTCAAGAAACTCTCTTTTCTCACACAACACTCACCCTCTCTCACAACCTAACCCAATTCTGTCGCGCACACACACCATCCAACAAAAGTGATGGAGAAGTTTTCTAGTGACATCAAGCAAACTGACACGATCTCTAGTGGGTCTCTCTCTCTCTCATTCATTTGTGTTTCTTAAAAGTTGAAAAAAAAAAAGCGTATTTGATTTGGCTTCATTGATGATTGTGTTTTTGGATAATTTAGATGAATTTGGGAGAGTTTGGAGGCAATCGAAAGTGTTGAAAGCATGTCAAAAAACTCAAAAATTATCAAAAAAGATCAAAAAACCTAGAAATTATTGAAAAAATCATCTAAAAATCCATACGGTCCAGACCATACTAAATTGCATAGATGGTATGGCCCTACGATTTATTACAGTCAAGAGCGTATGGATTTTCAGGTATTTATAGGTTTTTCAGCACATTTTCAACACTTCTGATTCCTTCCAAACTCTCCCAAATTCATCTAAACTACTCCTCCACTGCTCCAAATCATCCCAATCATAGTCAAATCCGCAACAAACACCCATTTCAAACAACATAATTCATAAATCCAACAGCACAATCCAAATCTAAATCAAGTAAATCCAACAACACAAGCATTAATCAAGCCAAATCAAATACCCTTTTTTTCAGCTTCAGAAAACACAAATCGATGAGAGAGAGACCTACCAGAAATCGCATCGGTTTACTTGGCGTCACCGAAAAACTTATCCATCACCGGTGCCAAATGATGTGTGTGAGGAAGTTGGGTTGTTGTGAGAGTGTGAGTTTCTTGAGTAAGGGTATTTTAGTTAATTTACGTTAAAACGGATAGATGAATTATATTAATTGAAAGGGTTAGATATTTTTCAAAGTAGACCCCTTATTTTGGACAATTATATATTATAATTTTGTGATGCACGATGGAACATGTGCCAACTATTCAGTCTCAATCAGCTTGTAGCAATCAAAGTAAATATAACAAGTTGATTTTGGCACGGAAAATGCTGTCTTCAAATACAAACAGACGAGTTTTTTGTATTAGCAATTCTTCGATTCGTCACATAGCTTCGAAGTTGACATGATATTTTAAAATTTTCTTCTCTCATTCTCAAACGATATGTCAAATGTCACAAGCAACATCCAATCCTCGAGAGCATTCTTTGAAAACTACCAATAGAAACTTGAAATTGTATTATCTAGCAGATTCGCATCATAATCCATAATGGACTTTAATTATTACTTGGCGTAGTAATGATTATCCAGATTACTTCTATCACATTAATTAATTAAGATTAAATAATCCGACAATAAAAAGTAGTTGACTGTTCATAGATATTCTTAATGTATCGATCAAACGTGCATATCACATGTGCTATGTTAGTATGAATAATTGAAGTTAAATACGCAAACAAAAATTGAAGTAAACTTAATCATGATCCGAAAGTTGGACCGTGTAGGCAATTAGTTTGGCACAATTGCAAACAAATCTGCGAAATATGAGACACCCCACCAACTCCAAGTAGCTTTTGATTTTACAGATATCTGCTTGACGCCTAAATAATTGCATGTGGACCTGCCATGGGTGGATCGATTAGGAGTTTAGGGTTCTCTTCCTAATAGAGTTCATAAAATAGGGATAAAAGGTTTGGCATAACTACTCGAATGTCCACCTATTTTCGGAATTAGCCTCTAATCACCCTGCTGTTATCTGTTTGCAGTTAACTTGGATGGGTTGAAGGATATATTGGTAGTTTTCATTTCCGGTAGAAGATTTTATGCTTTTTTCTTCTTCTCTGCCTCCCCTAACCCTGCAACACGCCAGCCAACAAACAAAACCCATTGACAAATCAAGCTACTCAAACAAGCAAAAGCCATACCATACCACCACACTTCAAACGGATATCTAATGGACGAATGTATTAATGTTTGAAAACATTAATTATTGTGATTGTTGATGGTGTGTTTGGTGTTTTGTACATGTTTTTGTTCAGTAAAATGAATTACTTGTAGAACAGCTAATTATTTCTTCTCCTTAGTTGCTATTTAATAGATCAAAAGAGACAGCCATTTTTTGTCGAAATAGAAAGAGATATCATGATTTCTTTGTCCAAACATGTCAAGTGCTTCATGCTTGCTTGCTTGTCCCGAGTCCTGACTGGCAACCATTAATCATAAGAATCCACATTAAGGTTCTGAGGGAGAGAAATGGATGCATTAAGCTCTGTAATATGGTTTCTCTTCTCATGGATTTTGGTCGTAGCCCTACAGTTCATTGCCAGAGGACGTAAAGCAACTTCTGTTAAGCTTTTTCCTGGACCGAACCGTTTTCCTTGTCATCGGCAACCTCTTACAACTCTCATTTTATTTTTAGACGGCCAACTTAACTGCAAACAGATAACAGCAAGGTTATTAGAGGCTAATTCCGAAAACAGACGGACATTCGTGTCATTGGGTTAAACCTAAGGGTCACCGATGAAATTAGCCCCACAAAATATATAATTCAAGTCGCCTATCTAAGTTGCGTTTTAGGTCATATTAACGTCTTATGTTTGCTTGTCAAATAGGACCTCATTATCTAGTTGATTTGAAATTCTGTCCAATGGAGAATAGACAAAATTAAAGTGCTTATCTAAAAGTACTTGTTAAAATTAGAAAACCACTCTTCTATCTCTTCTTTTCTTCTTCTCCGACGGACCACCCTACGTTGGAACATCAAATTTATGTAGATATTTACCATCAAATCTATGTTTATAAAGATTAAAACGTTTGAACTATAATGCTCTATAATCTACTGCCTGAGACTGCAGACTGTGCACGCCCTGGACTTGAATTCTTGGCGAGTGAAGTGATAATAAACATATAAATGGTACAATACGAAGAGATATATACAGTTAACCGGGAGAATTGACATCAGATATGTCCTCAGCAAATATGGACCGTTGGCCTTTATATCTTTATTTCACATTTGAACATATCTGCACAGAGCTTATTATTATTTATCTGGAAATATCGTCAGAGCCCTTGTAACAGGTAGACTGGAGTATTCTTTATGTTGTTTGTGATTGTTTGATTGTAAAGAAAGCGAGAAAGTTTAAGAAAAATGTAGAACCTTTACTATTATCAAAGATTGGCTTTCATTATCGCTTTCCGTGAACTTTTGTGTGATTTGATGAAGACCTAACCTGACCCATAATTTTTTTTTTATTTCTTTGGTAATTAATTTTAACGGATAAGAACTTGCAACCACAGAAATCAATTGTTAATTTATTATAGTATTGACTTATTAATTATCTTGTCTCGTGTAAATTTGTCGATATTGTAATAATATTATTAATTTAATAAGTAATTATCATCGACCACCCTTATCTTTTTCATTTTTTTTTACTCAAATAGGACATATGTCTTTTTTCTCTTCTCTCATCCTTAAATTTTGAAAAAATCTTTCTCAAGTACTTCAGTTAAAAATTCTGTTAGTTAACATCTATTAACCTCTATATTCTAATAAATTTATCATTTTACCCTTACTAACATATAAAAAGTAACTAATTTTTTAAAGACAATATTAAGTTAAATGATCAAATTACTCTTGAAATGAATATCAATATGTGTTAATATTGTCCATAAAAAAATAATTTTAATTATGTGTTAATATGTGTTAAGATAATCTGATAATTTAATTTAATATTCTTTTAAAAATTAAGTCATTTTTTTATATATATTAGTAAGGGTAAAATAATAAATTTATTAAAATATAGAGGTTAATANTAAAAATTCTGTTAGTTAACATCTATTAACCTCTATATTCTAATAAATTTATCATTTTACCCTTACTAACATATAAAAAGTAACTAATTTTTTAAAGACAATATTAAGTTAAATGATCAAATTACTCTTGAAATGAATATCAATATGTGTTAATATTGTCCATAAAAAAATAATTTTAATTATGTGTTAATATGTGTTAAGATAATCTGATAATTTAATTTAATATTCTTTTAAAAATTAAGTCATTTTTTTATATATATTAGTAAGGGTAAAATAATAAATTTATTAAAATATAGAGGTTAATATATGTTAACTAACAGATTTTTTAACTGGAGGACTTGAGAAAAGATTTTTTTAAAACTTAAGAATGAGATAAGAGAAAAATAACAAACGTCAAGAAGAAAAGATAGGGGTGATCAATGATAATTATTCTTAATTTAATTGCAGTTGAAACTTAATATGAGTTGATTATACAAACTTAGACCGAAATTTCTCTTTTATTTATTTATTTTGAGTGTCCAATAATCCTAACATGTAAAAGACACTTGCCGGCATAAGAACGAAATTGCTCTACTTAACTATGTTAGGTGGTAATATGTGAATTTTAAATGATTACTAAAACATGGATATTATTAATTCACACGATTACAGACAAGGAAAATTGAAAGACAGCTAGGCTTCATCATCAATTCCTTCTAGCCCATTAGCACTAAGAGCATTTTAAGGTGCAAATACGCAAGACTGATGAGAATTTATTTGTTTACATTAATTTCGGACGAATACGTTCTATGTGGTGACAGCATCCATGAATTCTGCATCGTTTCCCATACCATGAAGTGTTTCAGGTGAAAGGCAAGTTTCAATGTCCACAGTGCCTTCTTCTGCTCCAGGAAATAACGTTATCTTCCCGTCAGACTTGTTTCCAGGGCCACTTCTCACTGCAATAGGCTTTCCCCACCCAAAATCATTGCCGTAAACATTGAATCTCGGCGAGCTACTAGTGACCAGAGCATTACTTACCATGCCGTCCATTGTTAGTATTTGAGGGGTTTCTGTCCACAACTCCAAAAAGTTCTTCAACTTCTCTCCCGTGTGCAAAGCAACCATCTCGTTCATTTGCCATGCTATATAGCCAAGTCCTTTCTCAAGCACTTCTCCTGCTTTCATTGTTATGCTTCCAGTCTGGACTGCATTTCCGAAATATTCGGGCAGCAGCTGTGGGTGCAGTCTTGGTCTAGCACCTATGAGTAAGCGGTAATTGATCTCTTTGTCGGGATGAAGAGATTTATTATTACGAACAACAGATCGCCAAAGATGAGATAGGAGTGCTTGAAGGGAGGAGATGCTGTTGGTGCCAATCTCAGCATTGGCTTTAGCTTTGAGTTTTGCAATATTTCCTCTTGTAAAGTGAAAAACTCTTTGTTGCAAAAGTGGGGGCACAAACCTATTATAGAGTTGTTTGTTTGTCATGACGGGTAGGTGAATGGGACAATCAGTATCAGGAAGGAACCAACGCTGAAGAACCGGAGGCTTAGATAAAGAATCAAAACCTCGAGAAATTTCAGACCAAGAATTAAAGAAATGCCAAAAAGATGAGCCATCAACCACGGTGTGATTTATGGTGCAACCAATAAAAATTCCATCAACAAGCTCAGTCACCTGCACTGCAAGCAATGGCTTAGAGGTACCCTCGTGGTTCCTAACCCCATTTAGTGGAAAAAAAGAATAAACAATTTGAGGAACATAGATAGGTTCAATGATATCGGCAATAGAAACTCCCTCCACTGAAGCATGGACAAACTCAGCTCCAGCGTTGTTGCAATCAACATAGAAGGAGAGAGTGTTATCATCATGTTCAGTGGTGGCAAGGCGACCTGCGAGAGGGGGAAAAAAGTCTAGTGTACGTGAAAGGGAGGACTTGAGGTGGAGGATGAAAGTGTTTTGTAAATCTTGGGACTTTGGTTTGGGGAAGAGAAGTCCCTTCTGGATGGAATCCACCAGAAGAAGCTGGAGATCCCATGGCGTCAACTCAATTCTAAGGTTTGGTTGCTTGTGAGTTGCTGCACAGACTCTACTCGATGAGATGACCCGAATGCTTGCCATGTTCTTATTTACTCAAGTTCTGAATTCGCAGTTAAAACTCTCACACCCTATTTATATTAAAAAAATGGGACAATTTCAAATAGTAMCCTTGTGTTTTGACATAATTTTAAGTAGAAAGCAAGTTTATCATTTTCATCAACAAGACCCCTGAAATTTGCTTTTTTTAATCAAGTGCTAATTTTAACCCTTAAAATACAGATTTGCCCCTACTGAAATTTTTTTTCCTTAATT
>JANKKB010023369.1:0-12039 GCA_026225775.1 Bursera palmeri
GTGGGATGCTTAAAACCTAAGCATTAGGCTTTCTTTTATAACAACCCAAGCCTTCCCCAAAAATGTCACTAGACAATGTTGGACTTAAGCATATATATACATGCACAAGCCCACCTCCAAGTTACACAAAAGCAATGTGGGATGCTTGCTTTTTAGGAATAACTAATTTATTTAGCCAATATCTAACACAACTGAGAAAAACATGCCATCTCTTTCTCTCTCTCTCTCCATTACTGGCTTTGCGTGCGTACTGGTTCTTTCTCACAAAACCCTAATTTTCAGGTCCAGACGCCTTCATAAAGTCTGCAGCTTTCAAAATGTGCATTAAAAGCTTGCATTTTTCTGTCTGAATCACCCTTTAATGCCTTCACCTTCAACTCCCCTTTTCTTTGGTTTTGTTTCTCTGCCATGTTTTGCACACCATTTTGACTTCAAAAACTCGTTTTATTATTTAACTAATATTCTTCGACTTCAACTTCTCCATTTCCATTGAATCACACCCCTCTGTAGCTTTCTTCGACACTCCAGGTATCTGATTCCATCACCATTCCTTCTAGAAGAAGCGCCTTCAACTTCGTTTTGAAACTAGAAAACCGTTGTACGTTAAATAATACTGAGTTGTAGGTATATGTAGCAGTATCTTTAATAGATAAAGAAGATTGAATTAAGTAATAAAACATAATGCAACAACAACAATCTGAAAGATTGCTTGGGAAATTCAATATATTGCAATAGTGTATAGAACAGAGGCTAGCTGAGAAAATTCAATATAAGGTTATGTCAAAAATTAAAAAATTTTAAATCAGCCTTCATATTTCATGTTATAAATTTGCTAATTAGATTTAATAAAAATGTAATACTAAGGTTTGCTGTCCTAGGTAGTGTACATGATGAAGTAAGCCTGTGGCTGTCCTAGGGACCGTTTGGGGTCCTCACTATTAAAGAGTCGTCCTCGTCCACCGGAGAGCCTTGTGGTTCCAAAGACTACAAGTCATTGATGTCGGTGAGAAGCCAGAGTAATTAATGGTGCCCGGGGCCATTTTGTCTTCCTTTCTTTATCAACTTACTAATAGTTCTTTAATAATTATTAACACTAGTTCATAGCTGATGAAGTGAAGTGAAAGCTCAAGGAACCAGTCTTCTGCTCCGAGCCAGGTCCTCTCCTGGCTTTCTTTTTCCAGTTTTTGTGAGTCTCCTCCTCCTCCTCCTCCTCCTCCTCCTCTTCTTCTTTTAGTCGCATGCAGCAACGATTATTTGTGTTTGCATAGAAAAATAAATCTGATTATTTATGACCAAATAGCATACTCTACTTTATTATTATTTTTTTGGTGATGAAAGCAAATAATATAAATCTATTATTATTATTATTATTATTTAATGCTGAGTAAACTGGATATTCATTAAAAGAATAAAGTTAAGATTTGGATAAACTTTACCTCCCAAAAGTTCCAAAAACTGACTCCCAAAAAAAAAAAAAAAAAAAAAACGTGCAGAATTTTAAAANCACCCAAAAAAAAAAAAAAAAAAAAACGTGCAGAATGTTAACAGATGTTATCAACCCACCTTTGAAAACTGAAACAAATTAAAATTTTAGATGTTTTGATGCTTCATCCTATCTCTGCAAGTCTGCAACCCTTCGGTCTCTCCCTATCATTCTCTCCCCTTCTTTCCAGCTTCAGGAAAATCATAATTATGATAAAATCATTGTTGGTTTGTGCTAATTTACGTATATTTTGGGTGGTGTGAAATGGGTTCGTGGTACTGGTGGTAGCAATGCGTTGTTTGTTGATTTATTATTATTATTTTCCAACGAGTTCGGGAAAGGTTTAAAAATTTTTCAGCAACTGTTCGGTGAGTTCGACTACTTTTTGGTGTTTGTTTGATGAGTTCAGTGATAGTGTGACAAATTTTCTGTAACTGTTTGAGAAGTTCGACTGCACTTTGATGATTGTCCGATGAGTTCGGTAATAGTCTGATAATTTTTTGATGACTGTCTGTCAATTAAAATATATTAAAGAAAGGAAAAATGAGTTTATATATTATATATGGAGGGG
The DNA here is from genome assembly GCA_026225775.1 of Bursera palmeri. Classification (NCBI taxonomy): domain Eukaryota; kingdom Viridiplantae; phylum Streptophyta; class Magnoliopsida; order Sapindales; family Burseraceae; genus Bursera; species Bursera palmeri. The sequence goes on from JANKKB010023369.1 coordinate 2,055, forward strand.
CATTCTAGTCACCGGGTGGGGAATGATTAGGCAAAAAAAAAAAAAAAAAAAAAAATTNGGCAAAAAAAAAAAAAAAAAAAAAATTGGGGGTAGCTATTTAAGAAAGACCCCTATATTCGGGTTATTTGATATTTTTCCGAATGTCAAAGGAACCTTTAAACTTTTGGAGTTTTTGTTATTTTTTGAAAAACCTTGGTTGTAAAATGTTTCGTGAAACGTTGGTTAATTTTTTGGAGCTCTATGTTAGTTTCCCAAACCTTAATTAATGATGTTTATGGAATTCTCCCAAGATTGTTTGGTCATTAAAATTAGGGGAAATAAAAGATCATCGTTAATGTTTGCCTCAATCACGTTTCACTCTTGTGGTTTTAGAAATATACAACAGCATCCCTAGTCAATCAATTTTGAACTCAACAGGTGCATAAATATAAAATGTCTTCTTCTATATAATTTTTTAAGAACTGAACAACCTTACTTCTCCCATTTTTATTATATTAATACATGATTTAAAAAATTCTGAAAAATTTGTAGAATTCATGTAGAATATCTATGTGATGTGGCAGTAAAATTTCATGTCATTTTAAATTAAGAAACACGTTAAGAAATTTATGATTTTAAGTTTAGTATATTACAATTTGTTTAATTGTATAGAAATAATATTTTTTGCCGTGATTATTTGTAATATTTTTTTTAATTAAACTGAAAATTTTCACAAATGATTTGTAGATAAATTGATACGATTTTCCAAAGATAGTTTGTTCAAGTTTGAAAAAGGTGTATCGGACATTTCATACTTCTGCATTTGATGAATTTAAGGCTAGAGGATATTATTGTACATGTTTAAAACCTCAGAGATGAAATTGTGTTTAATAAAAGCCTTAGGAGTGACATTGTTGTTTTCTTTTAAAATAAGGGTTATTTTTGGCGGCCTCCCTTGAGGTTTGGAGAAATTTAATTGTGGTCTGGTGGTTAACCAAAAATTTTGATCGATTTCTTAAATTCCTAACTTACCCTTTAAGTAATCACACAAAAAATAAGATAATTACAAATTTACTAGTGCATCTTTTTTTTTTTTTTTTAATTTTAAATTTTTATGAATGACATTAATTGGCATTTTTTTATGTACCCTTGGACATGTTTTTATCTATAGTGTAGAGCCAAGATTCTCATTTAGGAGTGTTGGAAGTCTGTAATAAGTACATTTCTTAAAATTAATAGCATATACTATAGGGGATATTAGCTTACAATTTAAAAACATTTGAAGTGTTATTGGTAGTTTTCCCGAACTTCAGGACTGTAATTAACCCTTAAAAATAACCATTTGATCTAAAAATGAAAAGTAACACTCAGGGATATAACATTCATAGTGGACTCTAACATGTCCAATATTAACTTCAACTATTAGGTGAAGATACAAATATTGATACTTGAGTTCAACAGAGTCGTTCATGTGAAATGTAGTTCCTCCATGGATGAAAAGTTTTGGTACATTAGCAGCAAAAGGCTAGCAATTGCTGTTGAGTTAGACATTTTACATGCATAATCATTGCACTATTTGCCAATAAAGTGTAGCTATTAATATTTATTTCAACTTATCTACGTTTACAGCTAAAGAAAGGGATTTTTTAATCCTGCTTGCACATATGGAGGAAGAGATCAATCAGCATCTTCTAAGACAAACTGATGAGAATAGTGTTGATGAGGAAGTGAGTCTCAAGATGAAGATCTGGACCGAGTCCAAGAAGATGTGGAGGGTAGCAGGTCCCGCTATTTTCACACGATTTTCTACGTTTGGAATGAACATAGTTAGTCAAGCCTTCATTGGACGCATTGGCTCAACTCAACTAGCAGCATTCGCTCTTGTGATTACTGTCTTCTTGAGATTTGCAAATGGCATCCTGGTATGAGCTTGCCATTTTTTCACGAGTTTCATATCTAAGGCTAGTAATATATTTGGGATTTGTTACTAATAGTGATTCATTTATTTATATATTTCTATCTTTTGACATATTTCTGCTATTTCTAGAAAAACAATATCTCAATAGGACATGGACCATCAGTTCTGTCGTGTTTGATAAAAACTAATAACAATTACATTATATCAGCAGAACGTTCAATCAATTTTCACTCTGGTATCAGAACGGCTTGATTATAGTAATCTTTATTATCGAAGTTTGCTTAACTCGTACCCGAATGATAGTTAATCGAAGTACACAAGCTGAATTAGATCACAGCCAAACCATTTAATGAGTCTTCTTTGTTAATTCATAATGGCAAAAGAACCAATCTGAAGTTCAACAAGGCATCTGACCTTACTGATCCACTTGAATGCCGGTTGCCTGGGGTCCTGAGGATGCCCATTGCTGACCCTCCGGAAAGAGTTTCTTCTCACTTGCATTTAGCAATTTCAATGACTTTGTTTATGACTACTATTTACTTATTACAATCTGGAAGAACATGCAATTAAAAGAATAGTCACGGGTCTTTGGTTAGTGATTATTGTGGTTGATTATCTTCCATTGCACAATCTAAAAGCCGTTACTTCAATTTTCTCTTGTGATGTGTTATTTTTCAATTTTGTAAATGTAGTTGGGCATGGCTAGTGCATTAGAAACTCTATGTGGGCAATCGTTCGGTGCAAAACAGTACCACATGCTAGGCGTATATCTTCAAAGATCGTGGATAGTGTTGTTCCTTTGTGCAATCATTCTTCTTCCCGTGTTTGTCTTCTCTACCCCAATTTTAAAGGCTCTGGGGCAGGAAGAAAACATTTCAGAAATGGCAGGAACTATTTCCCTTTGGTTTATTCCTGTGATTTTCTCTTTCATATTTTCCTTTACATGCCAAATGTTCCTACAAGCACAGAGCAAGAACAAGATTATATCATACTTGGCAGCTTTTTCACTTTCAATTCATGTCCTTCTTTCTTGGCTTTTGACTGTGAAATACAAGTTTGGAATCACAGGAGCAATGATATCGACAGTTTTGGCGTATTGGCTTCCAAATGTGGGGCAACTTACGTTTATTTTATGTGGATGGTGCGAGGACACATGGAAAGGTTTCTCAACTTATGCTTTCAAAGATCTTTTTCCCATGATAAAGCTTTCTCTGTCATCTGGCGTTATGCTTTGGTAAGGTTCTCGACATATTGCCTTTGTGTTGAATTTTTGTTCTGAAAGAGTGGCCCATTATAATTGGAATAGGCTGATATGCATATCCATTTCTATAGGGCTAGAACTAAATGCTATAAATATAATTCACTGATTCACCATTCTTATTGATATTGTTGTTACATATAGTTGTTATCACGTTGACATAAGGGATCTTTTGTTGTTCTTTCTAATGCCAATGGTAAATCTCTGAAGGTTATTCTCTGCTTCAGAGTGTAGTTGTTGAAAGGGTCTATCTGGAGACAATAATAGAATATTTACTGTTTTAAAAGTATGTGATGGAGTTTTGGCTTTCTTTTAACTTTACCTAGTGTCTGAGTTAGAGTTATGTTTTCCTTGACAGTCTTGAGCTCTGGTACAACACGATTTTGATTCTTCTAACAGGAAATATGGAAAATGCTGAGATTTCGATTGATGCTCTCTCTATCTGGTAATTGATTCCTTGCCTCTTTCACCTATCTTTGTTAGGCTTTCATTTTTCCTTTTAAAGTTATTTATGAGCTAAACTATCCAGTTTTTTCACTTGTTTGAATACAATCTTGCCAACAGTCTCAATATCAATGGTCTGGAGATGATGATTTCACTTGGTTTCCTGGCTGCAGCAAGGTATTATATTTTGTCTTTATATTAATTTTGTCTTCTTAGAGAGTACGGATAAGTTAGTTCCTAATAATGATAAATTAGTATGGAAATGCGAAAGCCTCTAATATTTAGGAAGAAAAAAGGAGAAGATCCTTGAGACTGCCAAATTCCAATTACAGAACAATCTGTAGATTATCAAGACCATCTTGGCCCTTTGCAGATAAATTAATTTTGTCCCGAAGCAATATTTCAAACTATGATCTATGCAGAAATGTGATAAGGTTCAACCCGATTATATTTCTGTATCAGTAACAGCTGTAATTTTTTAACATCACTCTCCTAGAAATGTTATTTCTTGCAAACAACTTGATCACTCGGAGTATTTATTACGAACATGGATATTATATTTACGAAGATGGATATTATATTACTTACATGTTAGTTTATGTCAATTTAAAGCTGAATAATGACTACAAGCCATTCAATGTGTTTAAAAGATGGAGAATTGTGTTCATATACTCACTAAATTTAATTCCTTATTTTTGTTGTGAAATTTTCAGTGTTAGGGTATCAAATGAACTTGGAAGAGGAAGCTCAAAAGCCGCAAAGTTCTCTATTTTGGTGACAGTCCTTACATCATTTATCATAGGATTAGTGTTATTTACATTTTTCCTACTCCTTAGGGGACGTCTAGCATATGTATTTACCAACAATCTTGAGGTGGTTAGGGCAGTTGCAGATCTTTCCCCTCTACTAGCTTTCTCCATTCTTATGAACAGCATTCAGCCAGTGCTATCTGGTAATCCTTCCCTTCTCGGCTACAGCTTTTACTTCAGTACTTATATCCAATGGTTATATTATGATGTGATCATTGCTGAACCACGAGACGGGAACCCCAAACATTCAGTATATCAGGCGGTTTTTTTCTTCTTTGTGGGAGAACAATGGAATGTCTTAAGAAAACATATAAAATAACAAAATATTCTGAACAGGAGTTGCTGTTGGTGCTGGATGGCAAAGCATTGTAGCATATGTCAATTTATCATGCTACTACCTTGTTGGGATTCCTGTTGGAGTTTTGATTGGTTATCTTGGCCATTTGGGAGTCAAAGTGAGTCTATCTTTTCTCATTCTTCCGATGTGCATTTCTAAAACTTGCCTATTTGGATGAGGCAGATTCTTTTCTGCGTTAACTTTTTTGCTTGCATTGCAAGTGTGCTCATGCCATTTTCGATTCTGAAATTCTGAGGCATGGAATAAAAATTGTTAAATAAGAGAAGGTTTGCTTTGTTTTCTTTCATTATTTTGTTTTGTAGGGTATTTGGATGGGAATGTTGTTAGGGACATTTGTTCAAACTGTTGTACTTGTTATTATCACCTGGAGAACTGACTGGGACAAACAGGTATTTATATGTCGCTGTTTTGTCTTTCTTAACTTGATGTACATAATTTTAAGTACTGGTTTTGGTGCTAAAAGTTACAGCCATCTTGTAATTTGCAAATGACATGGATCTCTGCAGGTGACTACAGCTCGTGACCGCGTTAGCAGGTGGCTCATTGAAGAATCAAGCGTCGAGGGACAAGCAGCGTAAGATTTAGCTTCTTAATGTTGAAGTGACAGAAATATATCTTCTGCAGAAACGATTTCCGGGAGATCTGAAATGCTGCTGCAGAGCAAAAACAGAGGATTCTGCAAAATTCTAGGAAGTGCATGAATTTCCAACACTTCAGTCTCCAGTTTCTTCTTTGATGCTACATTGGATTGAGGCTCTTACTTGTTCAACCCATGCAATTTTGTTTTGTTTCAAGTATAATATAAATTGGAACCACTAATTACGTTGCTTGTTCATGCACCATGAAGAATATTCTGAGTCTTAAATTTAATAAGAGAAATGTGATTCCATTCTTTGAATTTTCTAAGCAGGGTTTTGATTCGATCCCTGTGTCTCTGAGGGTTTTAAAACCCACCTGTTTAGTCGTTCTGATGCCATTGCTACCTGCAGCATTAATTAAGTCCAGAAAATATAAAAAATCCGAACTTTCACTCTGAGCTGCAATTCGTTAATTAGTTTCACCTAGTCACCTGCTTCATATAAAGAAAAGTAAGCGCTTGTGTTGCCACTCCGCATAACATTCCAATCCATGTACCATGCAATTTTATATCAAATATGTCCCACATGTAACATATTCTCTGAGTTTTAGACTTCCAAAGAATATATATGTTCTTATAGCAAGAAAATTGGTTTCGTGTCCAATAAATTCGTAATCAAATGAACGTGTCATCCATAAATAAATGTAATTAATAATGAGCGGCAAAATTGCATATCACTATTCGGCTAAAAATTTATTCTAAATCTCATCTTAAATTAATGATATATTATATAAATGATGTGTGGCATTTCTATGTTATAACTACGTCATTTTGCATTACCATAGCAATTACTATATCATTTTATCATTCATTCAATACAATATGATAGGATTTAGATATCTTTTCGGGAAGACCAGTTTTATTAGTAAAGAATAATGGATACAACATTAACATAGTAAATTCTGAACAAGTAAGAGGATTAATGACGTTTATGTATATGCACTCTTAAAATCTTTCATAACATGACTAAAGTTTATAAAGAGCGAAACTTAAAAAAAAGAAAAAATTATGTGAAATCTAAAGTTAAAAATACATGTTCAAAACTGATGAGGAAAATGATTTTGAAAGGTATTTCTGTTAGTAATTAATTAAGTCCCAAAAATTGTGGATAAATTATTAAGACAATGATTTTATTAGTATTAATTTATATGTTTACCTTCAACTCTAGATATTGATAAAGTGACAATGGTTTTTTTTTTCCATTTGTCTTGTCACTGCTTAGCTATTGATAAAGTGAGAGAAAAAGGAAACTGATTTGCTTGTTTATTAATCAATTAAGATTTAATCACAGGGTGTTTATATACAAGTGCACTAACAAAAGCTGGGAGGACTATATGATCTTCTTAGCAAACTTTGGCCAATTCAACAGCTAACTTGCTTCAAAAGACGTCGAATTTGAGAGCTGTTAATGGCTTTGTGAATATATCTACAGTTTGAAACTCTGTAGGTACATGTTGAAGTATCAGCAACTTGAAAAGCACTTTTTCTCTGACGTAATGTACGTCAACCTCAATGTGTTTGGTCCTAGCATGGGAGACAAGATTGAAAGCTAGAGCTTCTGCTGCTTTATTATCACATAATAGCACATGAATGTCAGTCAGATTTATGATCATCTCTTTCAACAAACTTTGTAACCACAACAGCTTAGTTGTAGCAAGTGATAAAGCCTTGTACTCTGCTTCTGTGGAGGATCGAGCAACAACATGTTGCTTCTTTGAGGACCAGTAGATCAGGTTGTCACTAAAGTAGACACATAACCCCAAAGTGGATTTCCTGTCATCAAGGAAACTAGCCCAGTCTGTATCACAGTAACCTTTTAGAGTAAAGGACTTCACTGGTTGGAATTTTAGTCCGTGATTAACTGTGCCCTTGACATATCGCATTATCTTTTTGCAGCTTGCCAGTGGTTGACTGTTGGAGCTTGCAGGAAGTGACTCAACTTATTCATAACAAAGGAGATGTCGTGTTTGGACATGGATAGTTAATGCAGGCCACCAACAACACTAATGCATAATGTTGGTTGATCAACTAAAAAACTGTCTTCTTTTGATAAATTGTTACTTGATGTTACCATCTATATCTTATTACCTTGTATAGTTTGTAATTATTTTGTATATTCTGTTCTGCATTTAAGTTATATTTCATTTCTTGATTGTATAGCTAGCTGTGGGAGGGGAGAAATCAGCCTAAAATCTCAGCCTATAATTATTGTATTTTCTTCAATTTATTGAAGGGAAAAGACAATGAAATGGCATTCAGCCACTCAATCAAATTCTATCATGGTATCAGAGCTTTGAATACCTACTCAAAAAATTGTTCTTGGTTTTGACGGGTGTTATCAGATTGTCTTGGTGGTACATGTTGTACTACAGTTGCTATTTTGGTGTTTTATGGCAACATTTGGGTAGTCCTACGGTGAAATTTTTGGTCTGAGGCAGCACTTTCTCTGCACAGTTTTCTTGGTTGTTGACTTAGGTCAAATATTTTGTGGAGTTCTTATTCCTTGCTTGCATTCGGGTCGAGAGGAAGCTCAAGGATTTGGTAAATTTTCTTTTAGTTCTATATTTGTGTTAATCAGAGATTCTTTTTTGTTTATTTGAGAATTGTTTTCATTACTTCGAAATGGTTGGTAGCAATCCTGAATTTTGTGTTAAATTTACTGGAAAGAATTATACAACATGGGCATTTCAATTTCAATTATTTGTCACCGGAAAGGAGTTATGGGGACATATAGATGGCACTGTTCCTGCTCCCACAGATAGTATCCAATTGGCTCAATGGAAAGTTAAAGATGCTAGGGTGATGTCTTGGATTGGGTCATGTGATTCTCAATTTGTCCTTAATTTACGCCCATATAAAACTGCTAGGACAATGTGAGAATATCTGAAAAAGATTTATAATCAAACTAATTCAGCCAGAAGATTTCAGTTGGAGTGTGAAATTGGAAATTACACTCAGGGAAGCTGTCTATTCAAGATTATTTTTCTGGTTTTCAAAATTTATGGGCTGAATTTTCTGATATTGTTTGTGCGACGGTGTCTGAAGGTTCTCTTTCTGATATATTGGCTGTTCATGAGATTAGCAAGCGTGATCAATTTTTGATGAAGTTGCGATCAGAATTCGAGAATGTTCGTTCTAATTTGATGAGTCGTCATCCTCCTCCTACCTTGGATGTGTGTTTTGGTGAATTGCTTCGCGAAGAACAACGTCTTCTTACTCAAGCCACTCTTGAACAGGAGAGGTTGACTGCCACACCTATGGCATTTTTGGCTCAAGAAAAAGGCAAGGGTAGAAATATGAGTAAGGTTCAGTGTTTCAGATGTAAAAATTACGGTCATATTGCTGCAAATTGTACCAAAAAATTCTGCAATTATTGCAAAAAGGCCGGACACATCATCAAAGATTGTTCAATTCGGCCCCAAAATCGCCAGAACACTGCTTTCCAAACTATTGTTGGCAATTCTTCTCTCAGTCAACTTACTTCTGAGACTTCAGTTGCATCAACAGTCCATCACAACGCTGAACCAATAGTCCTTACTCCTGCAATGGTGCAACAAATGATTATTTTTGCCTTCATAGCGTTGGGTCTTCAAGGTACCGATAATTCTTCATCTACGTCTTGGCTTATTGATTCTGCAGCATCAAATCATATGACTAGCACAACTAATTTACTGACGAATGTCCGACCATACCATGGTTCAGAACACATCTAGGTTGCAAATGAAAATATTATACTTATTACTGCTGGTGATATTAATTCAATTTTCAACAATGCTTTTGTGTCACCTGGACTCTCTAATAATCTTCTTTTAGTTGGACAATTAGTAGACAATAACTGTAATATACTTTTTTCTCGTGATGGTTATTGTGTGCAGGATCAGGTGTCGGGGACAGTGATCGCGAAGGGGCCTATAATAGGATGTTTGTTTCCTCTACATATTTCCATTCCTAATCATGTTGCTTTGACTTGCATGTTCTGCTGAAATTAATAAAAGTGAAGTGTGGCATAAACGTCTCGGCCATCCCAATTCTGTTATTTTGTCTTATTTGTTGAATTCTGATTTATTGGGCAATTCTAAACAACTTTGTTCTTTTCATCTTTCTTTTGATCGTTCTACTTGTAAATTAGGAAAAAGTAAAATACTTCCTTTCCTTATTGTCGGTAGTCACGCAGCCAAATGCTTTGATATTATTCATAGTGATGTATGGGGTATCACGCTTGTTATTTCTCATGCACAATATAAGTATTTTGTGACATTTATTGATGACTACAGTCGATTTACTTGGATTTATTTTCTTCGTTCTAAATCTAAGGTTCTTTCAATTTTTAAGACCTTTCTCACATATGTTGAAACTCAATTTGCTACTGTTATTAAAGTCCTTCGATCTAATTCTGGTGGCAAATACATGTCTAATGCATTTCATGATTTTTTGAATCAAAAAGGTATTCTCTCACAACGCTCTTGCCCGTATACGCCTCAACAAAATGGTGTAGCAGAGCGTAAGAATCGTCATCTCTTAGAAGTGACTCGTACTTTGTTACTTGAATCTTCAGTTCCATCTACTTTTTGGGTAGAAGCTT
>JANKKB010023369.1:12089-25213 GCA_026225775.1 Bursera palmeri
TCTTTATCATCAACATCCTAACTATCGTCATCTGCATACTTTTGGTTGTGTTTGTTTTGTTCATTTGCCTCCTCATGAAAGTCATAAGCTTTCTGCTTAGTCTGTTAAATGTGCTTTTATGGGATACAACACCAATCACGAAGGTTTTATTTGCTATGATTCTTGTTCTAAAAGATTTCGTGTTTCTCGAAATGTTGTTTTCTTTGAAAATCAATTTTTCTTTCCATATCATGTTAACTTATCACCAGCGGTTGCTATTCTTCCTAGTTTTGATGACATATCTTCCACTCCTGAACGGTTCAAACCTAGATTAGTGTACAAACGACGTCCTCCACCGCTGCCCCTTCGTGATCTAGATCCGCTATCTACTCAAATTCTATCACTTGAAACCATAAGTGACTGACAGCTCTTATCTTCATGCATGTTGTACTTCTTTAATAAGTCTGTCATATAATTGCTTTGAGTAAACAAGATGGACTTTGTAGACTTTTGAATTTCGAAATCGAGGAAATAGCTTACAGAGCATAAAGTCTTGAGGGAAAACTTCTGGTTGAGATCATGTATAATCTACTTCAGCTGGATTGTCATCTCCAGTAATTAGGATATCATCTATATAGACAAGTAGGTGTACCGTCTTGCCATCAGATTTGTAAACAAACAAGCTGGAGTTAGAGGCTGAGGCTTCAAACCCCCACTAAAGCAAAGCACCATTGAGTTTGTCAAACCAAGTTATAGGGCTCGCTTCAAACCATGCAAGGATTTATGGAGCTTGCAGACAAGGTTTGGGATGGAAGAGTCAATTAAGCTTTTCCGGCTTATACATGAAGACATCTTCCTAGAGATCCCCATTAAGAAAGACATTGCTAATGTCTATGTGTTGGATATCCCAATTCTAAGTTGCAGCTAGTGAAAACGTAACTCTAAAGGTGGAAGATTTGATTACTAGCCTGAAAATGTCAAAGAAATCTACTCCTGCAGTTTGCTGAAAACCTTTGGCTACCATTCTAGCCTTGTACCTCTGGATAGAGCCATCCGAATTATACCTTAATTCTGTAGACTTATTTGTTGTAAAAAATGTGCATATCTTTTGTAAGGGGAACTAAGGACCAAGTTTGATTAGCATGAAGAGCTTGAAACTTAGATTGCATAGCAGCAGACCAATTGGGGTCAGCTAAGGCCTGAGCAACAGAATCAGGTTCAGACGTGATGAGGTTAGTGGAATAAGCTTTCGGTTTAAAAATACTAGCTTTAGCTCTAGTGACCATAGGATGAACATTTGTTGGAATGGAAGTGAAGCTGGTGCTGAGACAGGAAAGTATAATGGAGCAGGTGTGTTTGGCAAATCAACTGATGACAGAGATGTACACGCTGAGACAGGAGAGGATAATATAGCAGTTGAGTTTGGTAAATCATGTAATGGCAAAGAAGGAGAATACGTAGATGAAAAAGGGCCAGATAGAGGGCAAGGTGACACTGAAGTATCTTTGAACTGAGGAAAAAACCAGGGACCAGATGAAGATAAAAAAGAGTAGAGAAGACGTGAGAAGACATAAAATTTCCAAACCAAATGAAAAATCAGACTCATTGAAGTAGACGTATTGAGCAATTAATCAACCAGAGGAGCAAAGCCAAAGATAGCTTTTGTGATTGGAACTGTATTCGAGAAGAACACAAGTAGAGGAGTGGAAAGAAAACTTGTGTTTATTGTATGACCTCAAGGTAGGGTAACAAGCATATTAAAAAACCTTTAGTGATTGATAATTAGGAGGGACGTTATATAAGGTGGTGTAGGGAGTTGAAAACTGGAAGATTGGAGTAGATAACCTGTTGATGAGAAATGTTGATGTATGGAAGGCAAACCACCAGTAACTTAATGGCATGGAAGCTTGAGACAGCAAAGTGAGGCCTAAATCTACAATATGTCTATGTCTTCTCTCTATTGCCTTATTTTGCCAATGGGTATGGTGACAAGGATACCTAAATTGAATGACAAGTTGAGTAAGAAATGGTGCTAATGACTTGAATTCACCCCCCCATTCAGATTGTAAACTTTTAAGTTTGGTGGTGAATTGTCTCTCAAGTAAGGCAAGAAAGTGTTTGAAGATGTCATGAACTTCTCCCTTGGTCTTTATAAGGTAATCCAACAATATTTACTAAAATCATCTACAAACAGAAAATAATATGTATATCCATCAACTGAAAAAACTGGTACAGGTCCTCTAACCTCAGTCTAAACAAGGTTGAGAGGGCAAGTAAACCTGATATGATTGCAGTAGTAACTAGTATGACATTGCTTTCCAATTTACAAGATGCACTAAAATAAGGAAGTGGAGTTTAAACAAGTAAACAACTGAGAATTATTAGCAACATGTTTAAGAACTTGAAAATGATGGTGGCCTAGTCTTCTATGCCAAAGCATACTAGTATCATTACAAGAGATGGGAGATTTGCTTTGATGGAAGGTTGATGAGAACAATGAGGTAGGTATGTGACTGTTGTGATGGGATAAAGTTAATTGTTGTGCTGTTAAGGAATGTGATAGGACCATCTTGTACAGGCCATGATCAAGAATGCCTCGAAGCAGGACTTCCTTGGTATTCTTGTCCTTAACAAAACAACAATTGGAATAAAATTTAACAACCAGTTCATTGTCCTTGGTAAGTTGTGAAATACTCTGTAGGTTTTTAGTAATTGAAGGGACATACAATATTCTTTTAAGTAGAAGTAATTTGGATGAATGTGAAGCAGGAATATAGCTAAAAGCAATGTGACAGATATGAAGTAGTGTACCATCTCCAACTTACACAAATTCTGATACATTGTACGCAAAGTTGACCGAAAGATTGCAGAGATCGAAAGTTATGTGATCTGTAGCTCTTGTGTCCAGATACCAGACACTATCAACTATTGATACAGGTGTGGCCATGAATGCTTGAGAAGGTTGTTAGGTATGAGCATGAGCATGCTGCTGGAAAAAAGAGTTCTGATTAGCAGAATTGAACATAGGACCTTGGAAGCTGATATCAAACCTATGATAGCATTTGATGACAGTGTGTCCAACTTTTCCACACAGTTGACAAGTAGGTCTAGTACCATTTCCTGAATTGATCATGTTGCCTACATTGGTTGTGTTTCCAGATAAATTACCATCAACTGAAACATTATCGAAAAGTTTACCACTCCACCCACAAGATTGATAGCATGGAAATTGGCAAAAGTAGTAATTCTCAGCAGCAAAGTCCATAAGCCTCACCCGAAGATTCATTCGGACTTAGACTTGACTTTTCTGATTGGCCACAACTGACAACACCTTTTTAGCCTTATCCTTCTTATTTCCAAGATTCATAAGATCTCTACAGCGTACACACAACTCTCAAAAATTCAATTTTAGAAAAAGCATAATAGCCAACACAACCGAAACTAGAACAAAACAAGCTACCCACTCCACAACTTTTGACTTTACCACTTGGTGGCATTATGACAAACATAACAATGAAGATTCTGATGATTCTGACCCTCCAGATCATGCAAATCTTACTTTTTTCCCATAAATTGTCATAGAATTGGTTGTTATAATAGTTGGTACTTGCAATACTTTCTCATAAATTTAGTTATTGCAATAGTTGCTAGTTGTAATAGTTTGTCGTAAGTTTGATTGTTACAATAAGAAAAATGTACTTTTTCTCCTAAATAAAACCTTCCCTTCCTCTTGAGAGGAGAAGGTGAAATTTCAAAAAAGAGGATTCTCATTTCTCTTGAATCCTCTCTACTTGATCCGATTTTTCACAGTTGTTTTTTAATCCATAAAAATTCTCTAACAGAGGCGTGCCAAAGCTCACAAAGACAGGCAAGTTTACATCATACCTGAGATTCTGAGAAATACCTTAGTTAAAGTCTGACTTTGTTTTTTCCTTCCCTCACATCTAATAATGAAATAATTATAGAAAAGACAAAAATTAAAATGCAGGTTAAAAAAATGGACCAAAAGTTATAAATTTAGATATAATTACTTTAATCCAACAACTCAATAAATTATTATTTTTTAACTCTAGTACTAAAATTTGAAAGATTGATAGATATTGAGTATTAAAGATTGACATATTAATAGTATGAAACAACTTATTGAATTATCAAATATTAGAAGTCGATAATAAAAAATACCTATTAAATTATCAATATTTTACCATTAATCTTGAACATGATCATAGTCTAAATTTTAATATCTGAATTATTTTAACAAACTATATAATTTAGACATTTTTTTAATTTTTTTTAATATTATATAATTTATATTTAATTTAGTTTACTTATTTTTTATTTAAATCGTTAGATTACGTATTCAAAATCGGAAATAAATTAATAAACTTTTTTGACTTGGAAATCTTCAACACTAAACCCATTAGTAGTGGAGGGAAGGACAACTATGGTTCCTAGAAACCAAAGTGGTGAGACAATGATTCTAATTTCTTAAAAAAAAAAAAAAAAAGATGTTATGCAATCAATATATATTATATAGTTTAAGATTGCCCTAATCATAGGGTAAATTATGTTTATGGAATATCGAAAGAAAAACTGTTTTGGGTTACCCTTTAAAGAACCAAATATTAAATGTGATTCCAGAGTTGAATAATTGTGACGTGGACAAGCAAACAAAAGCTCAGATAACTTTCTCGAAACCCCAAATGATTTGCCCAAACAATCCTAAACTATTTCAAAACTACATTAAACCCCCCATTATGTATTTGAGTCCTGTGAAGTTAGCTCTAGGAATAGAAATATTTCTGAATATATATATATATATATATATATATATATATTAAACCGTTAAAAATTGATAGAGTTTACTAACAATGAGGGCTTTAATCCCATTCTGAAAACATGTGAAGATTTTAAAGATTTGATTGTAGGCTAGGTGGCAGATAGTTAGCCAAAAGAGTAGTACTAGTTTTCCTATAATATATCTTAAATTTGACCTTAAATGATAGATTTAAGAGATATAATTTTATAATATTATTATCTTATTAAATTATATAAAAATCATGTCACTTAAATCCTTAATTTAAGATGAAATTTAGGATATATTTTAGGAAAGTAGTTTCACGCATAAACATTAAACATTAAGATCCTTACTTTTAGAAATAAAAAGGAAAATTATTTTATATTGGCTTTGTATGTGAGCAATAGGTTGAGTATTTGAGCCACCTTACAAACATGGTGGTTTGAATGATCAGAAGTGGTTGGTTGGGGACACTGAGAAGCAAAGTTGATCAATCCACGACAGAACAAAGTAATACTCCACTGCCGGGGGCCATCTTCCTTCCTTTCTCTATCCGTGCTGTACTTTTAATATAATAATCATTCTAGTCAATTAATAGCTGAAGACATCTGTCAACTGGACGCTCTGCTCAAGGAACCAGTCTTTTCCTATGAGAGCCAGCTTCTCTCCTGTGAGTCTCCTCCTCCTCCTCCTCTTCTTCTTCTTATGGTGACGTGCATGCAACTATATATATATATATATATATATATATATGTTCAAATAGCAGATTCTACTTCTAATAATGATTTATGTATGTGAGAGTAAATTATTAATATCGAATAACAATCGGTTTGTGCTTGTACTGAACGCTGAGTGGTTGCTTTACAAGCCGCGATATTTGTTTGAATTAGAAGAATAATTCCTCTGCCAGTGGTAAAGGGGAATCTGTACCATCACAAAAGGTGGTAGGTAAGTTTTGGATGAACTAACATTTACATCCGAAAGTTTCATAAACCATCAAAAACATTTTAATTTTCTGCAAATTAAAATTCAGTGAATGGTTCATGGTGGTTGTAGTACTGCATTTTTTGTGGATTATTTTATTATGTGTTCGCCATGGATCATATGAGTGCTGTTGTCAGCTTGTAGGTTGGTGGTTGTGGTGGCGTGCTGCCGCTGTTCAAACGCCCTTTTTTCTTAGAAAAAAATAAAAAACAGTTTGGCTGGCGGCGGCCGCTGTTGCAATGGTGGAAGAAGATCATTTACTTCAAGAAATATTGAAAGGGATAAATTTATGGAGCTTTATTTAGTTTTTGAAATATTTGGGTGTAACGGAGAATTTTCCAAACCTTAATGATGTTTGTAGTTCCCCAGGTCAATTGCACCCAAATGTTCTCAAATGATAAGGTTACCTCCCGTATGATACGGTCTATCAGTTAACCAAAACTTGTGATTGAGTTTTCAAGATTACTAGCTTGCCCTTTAAATAATACAAAAGAAAAAGAGAATTACAAATTTCAAGTGTATCTTTCTTTTATTCAAATTTATTTATTTATTAATTTATTTTTTAATGAATGAAGAAAATATTGACATATTTTGGTATCTTATTAAGCCACAAATATCTTATTTTAGTATTAAACAACATTTTTAATATATTTTTAAGTTTAGTAAATCTTTCATAAGCACATTTCTTATTTATTTACATTAGAACTTGTAATTATCACTTATATTAATGTTATTCAAAGGGTAAATTATAAATTCAAAAAATTATCAAAATTTTTTGTTGATTAATAGCATATACTATTACTTTAAAAACATTTGGGGTGTAATTAATAGTTTTACTAAACTTAAGGTGAGATTAGTGTAATTAACTTGTAAAAATAATTACTTGATCTAAAAATTTAAAGTAACACTAATAATGGAGTCTGACATCAATATGGAGCCTCACGTGTCCTATCAACTTCAAATTATCAGGTGCGATACACCTATTAATATTTGGAAAATTAGCAAAAATAACCAAGATTGATTGGCTGAAATAGAAAAATAGTTAAGATTTATAATTCTCTCGTTTCCCTAACCAACCTTAGCCAAGTTGACCAAAATAAACCTATCTTCGACTTCAACTCCATCTTCTCTAACTTCCACACAACGAAACTCGCTCACTTTGAATGCAAATCAAACGAAAACACAATAGATCATTTTAATAGGTGATAATTTATTCTTGATTTATGTATGAATGCTTATACATGATTGATGATAATAAATTTTATGGGTTTATTTAATTTGAACTGTAATGAGTATTTATATTTTGATTTTATGGTTTGTAATAAAAATATGTTATATTTGTATTTGATAATTGTTGTTAATGTATTTTAGAGTTGATTGGAGTTGTTTTTGTGATTAGAAGTGTTGAATAACTCTTGAAAAACATAGACAACATCGAAGAAGAAGAAGTGTAGAAGTCTGGACTTTAGACCTCCATGGTCTAGACTTTTGCACTTTATCTTCTTTAACTACAAATATAATATATTTCTATATTAAAACTTAAATAACCATTATAATTCAAATCAAATAAACTCATAAAACTTATTCTTGTTAATCATTGAAGTTGAAGTTAAAGTTGAAGACATAGACATTTTGGTTAACTAGAGGAAGGTTGGTTAGGGGAATCAGAAAATTATGAAACTTGACCATTACGTTTCAGCCCCTCAAACTTGACTATTTCTGCTAATTTCAATATTTGAGTTCAATAGAATGGTTCTCACATGTAGAAAAAGTTTTGGTACGTATGGAAGCAAAAGGCTGGCAATTGCTGTTCTGTCTTAGAAACTTCCATGCATAATATAATCAGTGCATTATTTTCAAATAAAGTATAACTATTAATATCCATTTCAACTTGTCTATATATTGACAGCTAAAGAAGGGGCTTAATTCTGCTTGCAAAAATGGTGGGAGACATCAAACAGCATCCTCTAAGACAAACTGATGAGAATGGTGTTGATGAGGGTGTGAATCTCAAGGAGAAGGTGTGGACTGAGTCCAAGAAGATGTGGAGGGTAGCAGGTCCTGCCACTTTCACAAGATTTTCTACATTTGGAATGAACTTAGTTAGTCAAGCTTTCATTGGACACATTGGCTCAACTGAACTTGCAGCATTCTCGCTTGCGTATACAGTCCTCTTGAGATTTGCAAATGGCATCGTGGTATGAGCTTGCAATTAGTTTCATTTCTTGGGCTAGTATATATTTGGGATTTGTCACTGGAATGGGTTTATTTATTTATTTATATTTTTTCAAATCTCT
Source organism: Bursera palmeri (assembly GCA_026225775.1). Classification (NCBI taxonomy): domain Eukaryota; kingdom Viridiplantae; phylum Streptophyta; class Magnoliopsida; order Sapindales; family Burseraceae; genus Bursera; species Bursera palmeri. The sequence continues at coordinate 20,148 of JANKKB010023369.1, forward strand.
CTGGTATTTCTAGAAGAAAATATCTCAAGAGAACATGGAACATCAGTCAGGTTGTGTTTTATAAAAACTAATGACAATTACATTATATCAGCAGCACATTCAATGATTCAATCCATTTTAACTCTTGTAGTGGAATAGCTATATTATGGTAACCTGGACTATCTAAATTAGCTTAACCAGTACCAGAATGATAGTAAGCAAAGTATCCTGCTAGAATTTGATGGCAGCCAAACCAATTAATTAATCTTGTTTGTTAGCTAGCAATGCAAAAAAATTCAACAAGGCATGTGACGTTACTCCAGATGAATGCCCGTTGCCATTTCGGATTTCCCAGCAATCTATGTGTCCTTTGATGAGCAGAATCTATCTGAAATGGGACAGCCAGGTGTCCTGAGGATGCCCATTATCTGACCATCCAAAGAACAGTTTCTTTTCACTTGCAATTGGCAATTTCAATAACTTTATTTATGACTTCAAATTACTTTTTACCAATATAGAAGAACATGCAATTAAATGAATTGTCAATGTTCGTGGTAAGTAATTATTTTGGTTGATGATCGATCTTCTTTATCACGCAATCTAAAAGCTGTTTCTTCATTTTTCTCTGGTGATAGAGTTTTTCTTTTTTAATTGTTTAAATGTAGTTGGGCATGGCTAGTGCATTAGAAACTCTGTGTGGGCAAGCGTACGGTGCAAAACAGTACCACATGCTGGGAGTATATCTGCAAAGATCATGGATAGTGTTGTCCCTTACTGCAATCAGTCTTCTTCCTCTGTTTTGCTTCACTACTCCAATTTTAAAGGCTCTAGGGCAGGCAGATAACGTTGCAGAACTGGCAGGAAAATTTTCCCTTTGGCTAATTGCTGTGATGTTCTCTTTCATAGTTTCCTATTCCTGCCAAATGTTCCTACAAGCACAGAGCAAGAACATGATTATATCGTACTTGGCAGCCTTTTCATTTTCAATTCATGTCCTTCTTTCATGGCTTTTGACTGTGAAATACAAGTTTGGAATCACAGGAGCAATGGTATCAACAGTTGTGGCATATTGGCTTCCAAATGTAGGTCAACTTATGTTTGTTTTATGTGGATGGTGCAAGGACACATGGAAAGGTTTCTCATTTGATGCTTTCAAAGATCTTTGTCCCGTTATAAAGCTTTCACTGTCATCTGGCGGTATGCTTTGGTAAGGTTCTCATGATATTGTGGCTTTGCGTTTAACTTCTGCTCTGAAAGATTGGCCATTTGTAATTGGAATAGGCTGAAATGCATATCCATTGGTATGGGGCTAGAACTAAATGCTATAAATTTTATACACTGATTCAATCGTTCATACCTCTTATTGATGTTGTTGTTATATACTATTGTTATCACTTTGGCATTAGGGATCTTGGTTGTTGTTTTTAATACCAATAGCAAATATGTTAGTTTTTCAACGGATATAGATTTGGTTTTGATGATTAGGCTCAAGTGTTGCTGCTATATTATTTTACAATTTAAATTTCTGTCATGGTGAAGGTGGAAAAGAAATATTGGCTACTTTGCTTAACGTGTAATTGTTGAGGGTCTATTTTGAGCAATAGAATATTTACTATTCTAAAAGTATGTGATGAAGTTAACGTTACCTGGTGATTGAGTTAAGAATTATGTTGTCCTTGACAGTCTTGAGCTCTGGTACAACACGATTTTGATTCTTCTAACAGGAAATATGAAAAATGCTGAGGTTTCTATTGATGCTCTCTCTATCTGGTAATTGATTCCTTGCCTCTTTCACCTATCTTTCACTTCTCTCACAATTTTTAGTTTTTTAAAGTTAATTATGAGCTACACTATCAGTCCTTTCACTTGTTTGAAAACAAACTTGTCTACAGTCTCAATGTCAATGGTCTGGAGATGATGATATCACTTGGTTTCTTGGCTGCAGCAAGGTATTATCTTTTTTTAATTTATGTTACTTTTTTCTTGTCACGTCCCGGAGTCCCTCGTACAGGAACCCTGGGGTGACTATATAAATAAATAAAATAAAAGTAAACAAAAACCAGTAAAATACCTTTCAATAAAACATTTGTACTTAAAAACGGGTTACAAAATTTTTCTTTTTAAATAATACTTAAAAACGACTCACTCTGACTACCCACATATACCCATGACTGTCCGAGATCCTCTACGTGAGCTCTGGACCATCTCCGCTAGACTCCTGACCGTAGGTACCTGTGGAAGAAGGGATGAGCAACACAGCCCAGTAGGAATTTCTAACACTATACAGTTCTATAATATTTTACATACATGCATGCATTACACAGTCACACACACAACCACACCCAGTCATACCATACCCTTCGTACACCTAATATCACTATCATATGTTTCCCGCTCTCACTCACTATCATCGCTATGCCACACAACTATTGTATCTCACAACGCTTACCCGTTCACCAATCCGTACACCAACGGATTACTGTTGATAAGTACTTAAAAGTGTACATTTATTGTAAGTTTAAATATCATTTTTACACTTTAAGTGCTATTAATTTAAGNGGTACCTGTGGAGGAAGGGGTGAGCAACACAGCCCAGTAGGAATTTCTAACACTATACAGTTCTATAACATTTTACATAAAAGCATGCATCACACAGTCACACACACACACACACTGCTAGTCATACCATACCTTTCGTATACCCTCATATCACTATCATACGTTTCCCGCTCTCACTCGTAATCATCGCTATGCCACACAACTATTTGTATCTCACAACGCTCACCCGTTCGCCATTCCGTACACCAACGGATTACTGTCTGCCAACAAGTCAATCCTCACATCCCCCGGATAACTGCGCACAACAAGACTATCCACGACTGACTGGTCCCTGCATGCACGGCTAGGCAACCCAAATCACTATTAGATCCCAGCACATAAGGCCCGGCGATCTAATATCTATCACAAGCCCTCCCCTCGTACTCCTGTACACTCATACAGAACAATCCGGGGTCCNACCCATGTGACCCACACTCACGTTAAACCTAACGTGTACGTCCATCGTTGTACACCAACATATCGATACCTATTCCACACTACGCACTCCCTACTACGCGTCTATAGTCCGTACCGAGCACACCTCGGTCACACTGCCACACATATATACTATCAGATCCTAATACCATCCAATAACTACCACTAGCCCGTACTGCCTCACTCACGTACGGCTCACTTATCCCACAACGTATATNCCAAGAACTACCCGTGTCCTATGAGTCCCACGGACACGTTCTCAAACACCCCTCATGTTACATCCGTCCCGCAATACACGAGTACCATATTCCCGTAGCGTGTACATCTCGTAATACATGTACACCCTGTACCATGCCTCACATTCCTTATATCCGAACCTNCTCACTATCCGTTTCATCCGTTCCGCAACCCGCGGACATATGCGTATCACCCGCGTATCGTCCGTTCCATACCCTACCGGCACCTACGTATCCCTAAGCTCTAGTTGTAACCTCCCGTATAGTCTTACGAGGCATCCCTCACCCTTAATCCTTTCCCGTACACCATCCGATGACACAATCATATTCGTCCACCCGATTTCCCACCTTACCGGGTATTTTTGTAGAACCACGTACGCGTCTGTAACGTCCCAATCTATCTAATCACCTAATGTACCTATTCGTTCATCACACACAGTCTCTATTCCCTAAGCCACACAATAAAATAAGTCCACATGCATGATAAAACATTACAGAAAAGTATCGTCAGAAATCCCTACCTCGATACCCGAACTATAGCTCCCGGGCCTCATTCTCTCTCTAACCCTCATCCGCATCGTAAATCCATGCATTCTGGTGATTCCGGATGAGTCCTCAAAGCCACGAGGTCCAATCATGCAAAACTGGGAACCAGGGGTTAAATCGATATTCTACACACCGGGGTATTACCGTAAATCCATAAACTATACTAAAACCATCAAATGGGGGTGATATCGCTAACCTAAAAACCATCGGGGGTCCACATGTCGTCACACATGACAGGGGGTAAACTGCCAAGATCCAAAACCATAGGGGGTGCCATGTGGGGTACAGGTGCCAAAAGGAGAAGCTGCAGGGGGCTGCCTGCAAATATCTGGCGGTAGCCGTGGGAGGCGTCCCTTCGTCGAAAAATCGCTAGGCGGCCGGGATCGAAGATCGGGCACCACCACTGTGATCGTCTCGGCCAGCTGAGTGCAGTGGTGCCGGCGGTGAGCAAGGTGGTGACCGGAGACGGCAGATCGGAGAGGGGGAAGCCGAACGGTTTCTTCCACTTTTCTGACGATCTAGACACCGGATGGGTGATCTGGGACCAGTTCCGGGATCCTCAGGCTGAGAGGGAGAGATCCCGACCGGTGGTGTCGGCCAACGTCGCCGGAGGAAGGAGATCGACGTTGACGTTGTCAGAACTTCCCGGTGTCAGACCGGAGAACGGAGGCCACCGTTGAACTCCTCAGGCCAAGACCTTTCGATCGCCACCGGCCATGGGGCCTAACTCGGTCGGAATATGAAGGGTCGCCGGAGAGGGTGGCGACGTGACGAATTCCGGCAGGCAGGGGTGTTTGTGTAATTTTTTGCAAACTGATGGTCCCCTATGCAGTTTATATAGATTTGGCCTTCGGGGGTGTTTCTGTAATTTTCTAAACCTTTCCGAGTTTCACGAAATCATCCCGAAACTTCGAAATCCCAAGATAAACTCATTCCAGTCAATATTCCACTGACGTGGCCCTCAAATTCCATAAAACGGGCACTAAAGACGAAAAAATTCATGAACCCAGGAAAATTACATTTTAGCCCCTTTTTTCGAAAACTCCCGAAAATCCCTGAATACTCGTGTACAGGACGTCATTACGTCTGTGTCATCCCGTATACGTCCCGTATACGTCACAGTAAGATTTTTAACTTTGAAATCTTTCACTAACACCCCTGAAACACTGTTTCCGAAAATCCGGATTACTACAATGAAGAACATAAATATGATGCATGCTATCCACATGATAATTAACAAATGTTTAAATTAAAAGCTTTGGTAAGTCCTTG
>JANKKB010023405.1:0-18645 GCA_026225775.1 Bursera palmeri
ATGGAGAGAAGATTACAGGAAAGATTTGGAACATGTAAAACAGACTGTAAAGTTAGGTTGCTTGAAAGTTTGATTGAACGTTTTCCCGCAACTGGAAATAAAGTTTCATCAGAGTTTCGAACTTTAAGATGGCCAAAACAAGGAAAATAAGATGAAAATAGATGTGACTGACTGGTCATATGATCACTAGCACCAAAGTCTACAATCCAAGTAGTCTGTCTAGATGTTGAAAGAAGGGCAGAAGAAAGATTACCTGACTGAGCAAGTGAAGCAGCGGAAGGGTTAAAGATTTTGAACTGGTTTCTCAGTCTATACAGGTATTCTAATTGTTCCTTACTGAAAACTGGAGTCTCTGGTACACTGGAAGACCACTCCATAAAGTTTTTAGATTGAGAAGCCACAGCAAAAAAAAATGCCTGAGACAGATTGTGCCAGATGATGTTGTGCTAGTGGAAAACACGATCACAAGAAGAACACACACATTCAAGTCTGACAGTCACTTTAAATCAACTGCCACACACACCATTTCACCGAAACAAAAATATCGGCGAGCAGAATGAACTACCAGAATCTCAAAATCGTCCAGCTTAACAAATCTGATCGGAAAAAACAGGAAAAAAACAGCCAGCAACAGAAAAAAAAGGTGGCAGTTTTCCGATTTGAATCTTCGCCGGAGACTGTGACGGAGATAGGTCAGACGCGCCTGAGAAGGCCACTGGTCGTCGTCTCTGAGCAGGAAGGCGACAGAAATTCCGCCTAAGGTTGCCGGAAACAGCGCCGCCGGAGATTTGACTGAAATCTCTCCTAAGGTTGCCGGAAACAGCGATTGGGCCGACGAAAGAACCGGTCGACTCTCTCTGAAGTGTCTGGTGAAGGCAGAAAGGCTAACAGTGGCCGGAAAAAAGAATCAATCAGAAAAGCCCCAATTTTCTGGAGAAACCCGAAAAAAATTCTAGCTCAAATCTGCAGCAATTAAGGCCACAGAGTGAAATAAAACAGCAATTAAGGCTGCTTGGAGGAAGAATCGGTGGCTCCTAAGGAGTTTACCGGAAAAAAATGAGTATGGCTGCCGGAAAAAAGGTAATCAGGCAGAAAACTCGTCGGAAAAAATGCAGAAACCTCCGGTAAGGGTTCCAAGGACCAGATCGGTAGCTTGGAAAGCTTTTGAGAAGAAAACAAAGCTTCTCCGGAAAAAAATTCCGGTCACTAGAAAATGTTTCCGATCTCTGTTGATCGCCGAAAAAGAGGAAAAAACAATGTCCGAAGAGAGGCTCTGATACCATGTGAGAAGAAAGAAATTGTAGAAATATTTCTTGTATATATTTAAACAATATTACATAGGTATTTATATACTTTACAATATCTAAAGAAAAGGAAACAAAATAAATTCTAATAAATTCAAATCAATCCTAGAAATCAACTCCATTAATCAGGGARCAATTTAAGCATTGTCAAGGAGAAATCTAAGCAGAAAATATTTCTATTCCAACATATTGCAAATAATTTTAGTTCCATTTGAAAAGCCACAAAAGCAAGAACAAGTGAAAAATTGTTTATTTACCAGGGGAATAAATAATAAAAATGAAAAGCGCATATCAACGAGACCATTGAGTCCAAAATAACTCTCCGGAGATGCAAAGCACTAGAAACATATGTCACTGCTATTCTAGTTAACAGAGATGACTCAACAAGAACATTGCACTTCAGAATAAAAAAAAATTCTCAGCCACACACCACGTCAGAGCCTTGTTCAAAGACAATGGGATGTATACTTGGACAACCATTCTTTTTTTTTTTCAGACAAAATAAAAGTCCTCTCAAGCAGGTTATATTACAACATGTCTTAAACTCCTTCATGTAGGTCAGTGGTTTCTTTCCTTTTGTTGTGAAACAGACCTCGACTACTGGTAAAGAAAGTGGAAAAACAAGTCCTAGTAACTGACAACAGTATTACTGACATAAGGTTATGAAAGCAAATTGAAGTTTTAAGAAGCTGACAGATTCAATCCAAAAAGCACCTCCAACATTCCTCTAGCTCGTTTTTCTTTCTAGTAGTGTTGTTTCCCTCATGTTTTCACTCTCTCAACCAACTCAAGATACACATTGATTCAGAATTTCACCTCATTTTCTATATATTATATCAATATGAATACACATATGTATATATACAGAAGCACATAGTCTCTCTTAGAAAGCTAATAAACTCACACAAATCACTCTTATGATTCTCTCCTATAATCATGCTCACAGCTCACACACAATCCCTGAGATTATGTATACAACTAATATACAGCTCATAACACACATGATTATGAGTTCTATCGAAATATTCATTTTTATGAATTCCTACATAATTATTGTCCATCACCACTAGAAATTAATCCTAAGAAAATTGAGAAGTTTACAAGAATATGGTTTTCTGTCAACATCTTAGATGCTATTTGCATCAAGCCGATTAACCAAGTTATCTCATGATCTCAACTGATATAGATGCTATAACAGCAATAGTTGAAGCAACAATGAAGGGATACAGTCACCCTTAGCTTGGAAACTTATTATCCACAGATTCTAAGGCATCTATAACATGACTCTCAAACTGTCAAAAAGTTCCCCTAAACCTTAAGAGTAGCAGTACTAAAAAATTAATCCAGATATACCTACTACAAAAAACATGCATGCTTCTGTTGCTATCTAAGTTATAGACTCCTACACCAACCAGGTATGATTATGATACTGCTTGGTAAGGTGAAAATTTTCCATTAAAATGGAATTTTTGGAACCCATACCAGTATCCAGTTGCCACAGTCCAACTATTTACTCCTAGGTGAAGTGAAGAACCCAAGCAAAAGTGAGAGAAAATAAATATTTATTTTGAAATAATATTGCATTTTACTTTTACCAAAGTGCATCTGTACATTTGTGCAGAAAGATACTGAGAATATTCTTATTATAATTTATTGTTAAATAAAGCAAAGACTAATCACATCAAGAGCACCGATAGATCGTAGAAGTTCTGAGGCAAATTTAAAATTTAGGAATTATCCTTCGAAGTTATTTATCACATTATCAATTCTTACCATATCCTTGTACAAAGTTTTACAAACCGCATTACAAATAATATTTCTAAAGACATACCTCAGCATTGTGTTCATATCCCCCTAATGTTGTAAATTTGTCTTCCACAAGTTTTCTGGTGTGCTCAATCATTTGTCGACCTTCACAAGGCAACCCACTCATTAGAACAAATAGAACCACATTTGCGAACTAATTTTATAGGTTCATGTGGAGGAAACAATAGTAACAATGAATGACTGATAGAATACCATAGCTTGTAACACTCGACGATATCTCTATACATGGTAACTGACCCACAGTAGCTCCCGTAAATCCATACACAGAATTTGCACTTATCTAGAAAAAGAACAGGCATCAACGTCAAACTGATGAAGAACGCATAAAAAGACAAGGTTAATTACAGTCAGCAAAGGAAGAAAACAGGAGCATACTTACCTTCAAAGCCAGCTGTCGACCATCTAGAACAGCCTTCTCAAATGGATCCTTTGCTTCCTAAAATTAAATAACAGAATAATATATAACTATGGTGCTAACAAGACAACATAAAAAGTAGATGGTATAACAAATACACTAAAGCAGAATGTGGATCTAAAAGTACATCAAGCAAAAAACTCATAAAATAGATGAGGTAAATACCTTCAAATCTGCTTTTGCTCTTTTACGAGCACCTAATAGTTCTTCAAGAATTTCAGGAAGTATTCCCTGAAAGTATATATAATACATTCTTACAGATTAGGATGTCCATCGATCATTATAAAGGAAAGAACTTAAAAAACAAACAAATCATTGTAACAAAGGATTTAACCTTCTGCAAATTTGCTTTAACAAAAGTTTCACCAGATGGAGTTTTGTTGACACATTCGGGAGGAAGATTAAGTTTGCGTGCATCTTCAGGGGTCACCTTCATAGATATCAGTATTTATATAACATTAGCCCAAGAAGCTTCCCAGTTGAAATAAGTGTGTGTGTTTGTGTGCGCACATGTGCGCATGAGAGAGAGAGAGAGAGAGAGAGAGAGAGAGAGAGCAAATAGATATGACAGTCAGGATAATCACCAAAGTACTGTAACATAAATTATATGCCATCATAATTGATGGATACAGTGAAGCAAAATCCAATGTTGCAATTGGCTTCTCATAGAATCCCGCCTTAGCCTCCAAAACCTGAATTTTAAAAAACCCCAAAATGTCTAAGGACACATGATAATTGGAACCCAATGTAAAAATGAAGATAGTTAACTGAAAGTACTATAGTCATTCTAGAAGTAGCATTTTTGTTCAAGATCCTTCAAATCTTCGATGATAGACTGGTGTTCTTATTACTATCAAAACTAGTATGCTGTAAGTCTTCTAACTGGGTACTTAGAACTCACTTTCAGAAACTAAAAGCAAAGTTAGCACACATGCAAAACTCCAGCAAGCTTCCAAGTTTTCTTTTTTTTTTTTTTTTCTTTTTTCAGCTTATAAGAATCAAACATTAAAGATTAAAGCTCCGACAGAAATTCAGTTTTCTNATGCAAAACTCCAGCAAGCTTCCAAGTTTTCTTTTTTTTTTTTTTTTTCTTTTTTCAGCTTATAAGAATCAAACATTAAAGATTAAAGCTCCGACAGAAATTCAGTTTTCTCTTGGTTGATTGCTTTGGAAAAGGAGGAAAGGCTTTGGCGCCATGGTAATGCAGCATTTTGGCTAATCTTTGGGTTATTTGGTTAAATTGATTAAGGGAGTTTTTGAAGATGAATCAGAAGAGGATGTTAATATATTATGAGTGAGGTTCAAGTGATTGCTTCTTTGCGGGTTTCAGTTACAAAAGAGTTTAAAGGTATTTCTTTTTTCTTTAGACAAAAGGATTGGGGAAGTTCTTGTTCTATGCTTTTCATTGTTTGAATATGTTTGCTTGTAGTTTTGTTTCATATGGATTGTTGTGGACCTCTGCTCCACTTGGTTGTTGTTTTAGCGATGCTAGATGCTTGTCAACCAATGTGTCGAGTTTTCAAGTATTGTGTCTATATTTGGAGAACTGAAGGTAAATTTGGCACTTAATATTCAACTTGGTTAGGGCATCTAAATTTTTCAAAATGTTCCTATTTCTCAAAAAGCCCCTTAAAGTTGGCTATTTTGTGTATTTTCTCTTGAGGCAAAACTAATACCTTAGAAATGATTCAAAGAAAGTATCCTTCAATAGTCTCTCTCCCTCGTGGTGTGTTATGAAGTGTGGAAACTTCTAATCATCTCTTCCTTCACAGTTCTAAAGCTTCAAATTATGGGCTAGAGTTTGTAAAGAATCCAAGATTCATGGGCCATATCAGGGTCTTGTGATTCACTTTACTTATAAACAATATTTGTTCTTTTCAGGAGTAAAAGAAAGCTACAACTCTTTGGAGATCTGTCATTTCATCCCTTCTTTGGGTTATATGAAAAGAACGAAATGATTATATTGTTGGTGAGAAATGAGAAGATAATTGTGCTGGATTATGGGATAAGAGTTGGAATTTTTGCTTCTCTTTAAGCTTCAAGTTTAAAAGAATTTCAAGACTCTACTTTTTTCTTTATACATCGCAATTAGGAAGGTTTTTTGGATTAAATTTGCATAGAAAGTTTCCTATGGTCCATGAGGGGAAGATCAACTTATTTTGTCACTATTATGTTGTATACAATTGTTACTCCTTCACCTTTTTTTAACTTTTTTTGGATATCTAATCCATTGATGTACTTTACACTTAATTTTCTTAATATAATTTTTCGATTTCTTATCCAAAAAATGAAAACAATAGAAAATCATCACTAAAATGGTTATGAAATGTGGAAGTAGTTAATAAAACACATTATCTGGCTTTCAACCCTGTCAGGATCAATGTAAATATTTAGGAATTCTATATCCTAAAGATTATCAGTCATGTTCATAAGGATAGAAGCTCCATTGAATGATCTCCAACTGATGTCATACAACACAATCATGTAACATCATCAGTTCCTAATAGTGGTAGTAGGAAATGAGTCAAACTTACAGTTGCACCTTCATATGTTCCTTGTTCAGATGATCCTGCATGTTTGACATTTGGAATAACAAGATCCTTCTGCTTAGCCTTCCTAAGAAGTTGAGAAAGCACCTGAAAATAATGGATTAGAATCATAGACTTAATACTATTGAATCATGTGGCAGAGCTAAAATAACTTAAAAACTCATCATACAAACCTTGATGCTCTGTCCTCTGGAAAGAAGAAAAGAAATAGGAACACCTGTAACACGAGCCATCTCAACATAGTTGAAAATGAACATCAGTTTGTCCAAAAGTCTCTGTGGGAGATAAGCATCCTGCACTCAAAAGAAAGAAGATGTGACTATTGAGGTAATGCATAATGCATTTTTCCTAAGGAAAATGTAGTTGTACTTGCATAACCAATGTTGATTTCATGGGCCTGCAAAGAAATTTTCACAGGAAAAAGGGCTGAATGGGTGACAGAAAATTCTTAATCTAAAAGGATCCCTTTCTCAAATGATATCATGAGTGGTGAGAGGGAGTTCTCTTTAACAAGTTTAAAGAAAAATCAACAGTTTTTATAAATTCTAAAAAAAAATATGGCATAAGAACTTCAAAAATGTTTTACAAGGGAGAAAATTTGTGAAATAAGTCCACATTATGTTTCAAAAAACTAAGAGCCATTTTGGTAGCTGGAACAAGTAAATTGTAAAAATCTCAATGCCCAAACACATCTTTTCTGCTGGAAGATATCTAGTATAATCCTTAACAATCATTTCCAAAAGCATTAGGAGTAATCTGTTGCTCCCTACAGCACACTAACATATAAAAGAGGAAAAATAGAAGGCGAGAGAGCATGTGAAAGTTGAGAAGGGAAATTATATAAAAAAACTCGGACACAAGTACTTACATATCTACAGATGATAAGAAATCTGTTTTATCACATAAAGACACAAGAAGCTATGCCATCTAAGAATAAAAATTAATGCTTATCCAGGAAAAAAAAAAAATAGAGCAGCCACCACAAGCATAAAATTTATTGAAAGAACATCAATGAGTTGAATATGGCTGCTCCACCCTGAAATGGCATGGAGATGGTCTGAAATTCTTTATGGCCCAGCCTGGTCTGACAAACTGGACTTGAAGCCTGAGAGCAGGCCTGGCATTCCACACACCCAAAATATATATATATATATATATATATAATATAGAAACGTTCTGCCCAAGTGCTTCCTGAATATGAGAGCCACTGATCTCCAATGGATCTCTTTTTTGGAACTAAAAGTTTGTAGTCCACAACTTGAGATCACAAAATTTATGCACAAGACTCGTGTTCAATCAGTAAGAATTAACAAAATTAACTTTCAGGAAATGAATTAATGAGCAATGTACCTAACCACAGCAATAAGATATCCCATCAATTGTTCCTTAGTAATAATAATTATTAGGTTCTAATTCAATATCAAGTAGAGGAAGCCATATTGAGACCATATCAACCTTCTGTTATCCAAGACATGCATATAAAAAAATGGAGCAACAATACAGAACAAAGTGCCATGGCAAAGGATTTCTTTCACTGTAAATGTTGTACTAATGCAAATTTCCAGCCATTATACTGTTAAATGAGTTCAATATGAGTAAGTATTAATGGCTTAACTAGCAAATAAGTATAAAATTCCAAGTAGGAAGAGATGACTTGACAACAGACAAGGTGGGAAGAAAGATCAATCCAAGGCGGGAAGAAAGATCAATCCAAGGCATCCTGAAACTAAAATACACACCTTTAAACAATATACAGCAAGCCTCCTCCTTGTTTCTGCATTCCCATTCTGAAGGTCAGATATTATAGAATGGTGGACATCCTCTTTCTGCATTAAAATGAAATGGTGTCAGCCATATCAACAGCGAATACTAAATGGCACTCTGTATGAGAAAAAAAATAAGAAGTCTAATGCACTCCTTTACTGCCACAATCAAACATTTATACACACAAAACACAGAAGATCTAGCAAAGACTAAGGGCAGGAAAAGTTAACAAGACCAAGAGGCAATCGTACTCAAATAGGTAGAGAACAGAAATTGTGTATAGAAGAGTAGAAGTGACATTCAGGAATGGAGGACAGAAGAAGGTTTGTTGCTGGAGCTAATAAAATGTTATTATATTTTTCACCATTGTGTCTTGTCTATAAATTATTAAATGTATTTTGAAATCTCAACAAGGAATCCTGAACCTTACCTGCTCGGAGAGAAAGTGTGCTGAAACAGAATTCAGAGAATAAGAACTTAATTTATAATCCCGTTGCATGACCTACAACAATAAACGAAAACAAAATAATTTGTCTAACACTGAAAATTTGTATCTCATTGACAGAGTACAGATTCATTTAAGCAAACACACTCTACGGACATAACCTGAAGCAAATCAAATTGAACTCTCCCCTCCACAGTAACTTCTTTACTTTCTCTCGTTCCAAGTTGTCTGTAAAGCCACAAGCATTGACAAGCAAAACAAATTAACTAAAGAGTCAACGAGATAATTCATTCAGGATGATATTCAATTGATATGCAACGAGATAATTCATTCAGGATGATATTCAATTAACTAAAGATCATATTGTTTTTACGCCAAACTAATTGTGGTTTGCTTAGATAGTTTGTTCATCTTCTAAATATCCCACTTTAGACTAATGCAAATATTGCATTTCTAATAAACAATAAATAACTATATAAAGCAGAAATAGTACGCCAAAATTACAGACCGTGAAGAAAAAGTTGTATCTTTGACCCGAACTCTGCTATTCCTGATGCGACCCAAAATAGGAAATTCTGCTATTCCCAAGGTTTGAGCTCTCTGCAAACCAGAAAACAGCACATTACATTGGTTCAATGGGAAATATATCCACAAACAAGAAACATTGTTATTCCTAACCCAGATAACCATGAAAAGATGGAAGAAAAGCAAATTCATGTGATAAAACAAAACGGGAACCTTTCCAATGATATTAATGTATTCAGAATCGGAAAATTGAATACTTGAGTTACCTCTATAAGATATGGCAAATCAAACTTGCAAATATTGTATCCAATTATAATATCAGGGTCCACTTCACGGATAAAATCCTGCAAGCAAAACCTTCCTATTAGACCATGAAATATCTAACAGAGAAGTAGTTTTTCTTCCTATAAGACACTGGATTACATTCTTCACAACAAGAGAAAAAAAGCATAGATTGACATATCATTGGAGCCCGATTGGCAGCAATTAATTTGATAAAACCATTTTATGAATGGTTTTGATGATTGATTCAGTGAATTATTCTTAAACATCAAAACTCAAGGGGCAGTTACATGGTGATATGGAATTGTAAATCTCTGCATTTGCAGTTTGAATCATTATCTCTTTTTTCCTTATAAGAAACAAAACTTGTTGTGCAAAATTTAAGAAGCTGTCCACAAAAATGAGGATCGGCCTATTGAAGACAACTGAATCTTAAAATTTATTTAAAAAAAAAAAAAAAACCCGTCCAGCTCAACTTAAGTTTCTATAGTAACAGGCTGTCAAAGAAGACTAACAAGAAATTACAATGTTAACCAAAACCCGACCAAATGCTAGTTTGCTTAAGATAAATTGGGAGGGAGTTCTGAGTTCTACTTGCTGATTTAGGGTGTTTTTGATTAACTGTTTTTATGGTGCTGATTGAATTATCTTTTTGTATAGTTTTTCATTCTCACAGGTTAGTCTTTTAGTCGACTGCATGTCCTCCCTTGTATAGCTTTTTTCTCTAACACAAATTTGATAGCTTCTTATAAAAAAAATAAGAACAATAATTATTGATTGTTCAAATCCACCTCTATTGAAGAATAACAGAAATAGAAAAGTTCATCTCGTGCATCCTTTTGGGCTTTGGCTGCAAAACAGTTTCAAGATCCTTCTATTTTCTTTATACATCTTAATAGGGAAGGTGTATTGGGTCAATTTTATATAAATAGAATCTTTTCTAGAAAGGGCCTAATTCATACTAGGTAATAGACAGGTGCTTTTTTTACTGCCTTTGTTTAAGGTGATTATCTCTCAGGTTTGTTCATAAAATGGTCTGTTGGTCCACTTCTGTAAACTTCATCTCATTTTCATATAATGCAAGTTCGATAGTTCTTATTAAAACAATAATGATAGTAATGAGAAAATATTTAAGAGAATGAGCAAGAGCATCAGTTGGAAAAAAAGAAAATATATATATGTCAATATAAGCATATATTAACTTTTATAAAGGGCATTTGTGTAGGATAAATTCTTTGAAGAAGATCATTACCCTCCAGGATAGTAATACTTCTCTTTCTGAATCAAAAGACATCACATCTGCACCAACTATAGGGGCACATGACTTAAGGGTCATGACATTACGAATAAATGGCTTATCTTCTCCTTGCAAAGTAACTAGATTGGCCACCTAAAAAGAGTAAACAATATTTTTTTATCAAGAATACTGAAATAAATTAGCTACCATACAACTAGTAGAGAGCTATACTAAAATGGATCAGATAGATGATCATAAAGGAGAAAGTGGACCTGGATAACAGGGTCATGTGTAGGCTCAGGAAAATGACCTTTACGACCAGCACACTCAATGTCAAAACTCAAAATACGAAAAGGAGCCATTTTTGAATATTCACCTTCAGGACCATGGCTAATTAAATCTGAATACCTAAGAACAGTTAGGGAAGTAAATTTCCCAGCATTAAAAAATTAACAACGAACTATAGAAATGGAGACTTGATATAGCCCCATGCATAAGGATACAGGCAATCAAACTCCAATTGGCAATAGGACAAAATCTTTGTTGTCTTCTTATATTTTCCAACAGGCACTTTGATCCAGTTGCCACCAACAATGTTGCAATCGATCATGAAACGAAGAGCAAAAAGAACATTGCTTTCATATGTCATGAAGCTCTTCATACCAAAGCCATCAATTTGTATGCCTCTATCAAGAATTCCTGCCAATTTACAAATTTATTGGCATGGATCACAAAATGTAAACTTCTAACAAGAAAAAGCTTCATGACTCAAGTGTAATACTAAGTACACATCTTAGATGCAAGAATCAGCTTATAATTTAGTATCTGGATGTTTGCACAAAACTCAAAGTCATGAACATGTAAAAAGGCCTAAAATTATACAAAGCGAGAATAAATTAGAATGAAAATAATACTAATGGAAAAATCATGTGATAAACCACAATAAACACAATAATAACAAAAAAATAAAGCACCCCAGAACTCTACCGCGACAACCAGCAACCATGGTTGGCAGAGCCACTACAATCTTGAGAAAAGGTTGGGACTTCTGTTGCTGATAATACATAATGCTTCTTTTCTGCACCATTTCAATGCGTCGAACAAACTTGGGTACCTTGCTGTTCCTATTGGCCTCCCTCATCCTGCCCTGAAGCCGCACCAGAAACAAGTACATTAGTTAGAGCAATCAATTGAAAGGAAACATACAAAACGTTCATGTGGGCTAACCAAATACCTCAAGAGTGCGATGAAACAAGGAGATATCATCAGGGCCCATGCCTGAAGGGCAGCTAATGTAGAAATATGGCTCAAATCCATGGACATTGCAGCAAACACTATGTCCTAACAAATAAATGAACATATGAATTAAATTTTACCCATTGAAACTTCGCAAGAGACATTCTTTAACACGCGAACATGAAAATTAAGAGTAGGCAAGTCAATCACGAAATTTTAAGCCACAAGGTGTGGGTGGTCAAGGTGTAGTTAACACAAACAAGAGGGGTTAGAGACCTTTCTTCAATAAACTAGAATAATATTTCTACAGAATTTCCAAGCGATCTTCAAACACTACACAATTCTCAAAAACTAACCTTCCCTTGTGACTCCGAAAATTCGTATAATGGCGGCAGGCCCGGAGGAATGAGGCAATAATTCTCTATGACTCTCACCAATCACATAATCAATATCCAATTGCTGAAAGGCTAAACAAAGAATCCACGAAAAATTAAAAAGTTCTAGAAACCCTACTAATCCAATAAGAAAGTAGAGTAAAAGTGATTGTGACTGTGACTCACTGATGCTCGGGGACTGGGACAGGTAGTCAGGGGAAAGAAGAGGGCGGCCCCACTTGGAAAGCCGAGAAGCCAAGGCCTGGCGCTGCTCGATGTCGCGGAGAATGAGGGACTCCTCATCTTCCGGCAGGAGGGTTTCGTCGAGGAAGACGTCCTCGTCAAGGAACTCGTCGTCTAGGTTTGGTGCTGTTGGCGTCGTAGCGTGGTGTTTAGCTGCCGGAGGTTGGTGTGACGCCGGTGACGGCGTCGGTGCTGGCCGTTTTCTACCAGTGCCGTTCATGGTGATTTGGGAGGGTGAAGTGAGAAAAATTGGAGGGATTTCAGGCAAGTGAGGGTTTGAGAGGATGAAATTCCCGCCAGTTTTCGGGGCCTTTTATAGGTGGGTTCTGTCACGTGCAAGTTAAGTTAATTTCATGTACAACTATATTTTAGCAAGAATTTATAATTAGGACAATATCAAATAATACTTTTATATTTTAATTTAATCTCAAATAAAAAATAAATTTATTATTTTCATCAATTAAACTCGTAAGGTTTATTTTTTTTAATCAACTGTTAATTTTAATCCTTAAAAATATATATTTGCCCCTACTGAAATTTTTCTTCTTAATTTTAACACAAAATAAATAAATAAAAAATAAATAAATTATACTCCCATAATAAACAAATTTCTATTTTTGGATTTTTATTTTTTAAAATTAAGGAAAAATATTTCAGTAGGGACAAATATGTATTTTTAAGAGTTAAAATTAACAGTTGATTAAAAAAACAAATCTTAGAGGTTTAGTTGATGAAAATATAAACTTGCTTTCTACTTGAGATTAAGTCAAAACACAATAGTACTATTTGATATTATCTCCTTTATAATTGTTTTGCCGAGTTCAACACAAAAATTTCTTTTCAAATAAGTTTATATAAATGCTGAAGTATGTAGTTAACGCGCGGACAAGTAGTTGCTTGTCAACTCAAGTAAGCCTTTTTTTTTTTAAATCTATGCATGCTTACTCTTGTCAAATCGTTGGGAAAATCTACCAGTACATTGGAAGGTTAAAACTTAGTTAAACTAGTAAAATAAATTAGGGTTTGAGAAGAAGTTGTTTGGTATAGTTATACTATAGAAAAATGTTGTAAGAAAAACCAGTTATAATTGTTCTTTGAGAAAATTTTGTAAGTTGGTTAGTAAAATTTATCTTCAAAATTGGTTTGTTCGCTAAAACTCATTAATATGTCTTAGGTAAATTTGATTATTAAAATATAACTTTTAATATAAATACTAAAGTATACATGATTTTGTAAATTTTAATTATTAAATATTAAGTAATTTTAAAATTATATTATTAAAAAATATTCCTTATTACATATATTTATTAATTTATTACTAAAAAATAAAAAAGCAAAAATTATTATCATTGGACAACAACCATCGTCAGCCACCAGCCACAAGCGACATGGTGTGTGTTAAAGTGTAACCTGAATCTTAGCCTAGAGAAATTGAGTTAGAAATCTGCGGTTTTGGTCTGATTTCCTTTTAAGATAATGTTTTATGATTTGCTTCTATTTAGGATTCTATATTCTTAGTTCTAATTGACTTCTACAAGTATAGAATAAATAAGAAAGTAAAGCTATTGAATCAATAATAGTCCTACGCTATTAAGCTCCTATTAGGAATCCAAAATACCGAGAAATGTTCCTGGGTCCAAATTCTTCATGTTTTTACTACTTTTTTGACATCATTTGACCATTTTCGCTATAAATTCCTACAAAATAAAAAAGACAATAATAATGATAAAATAAGGGATAAAATGAATAAAAAATAAGAAGAATTAATGTAAAAATTGACATGTCCAAAATAGGATTGTCTCCCAAGCATAGGAGTGTCGAAGTAATAAAACCCAGTAAGACCGAGGTCGATCCATAGGGAAGGAGATTAGGTGGTACAAAACAAGGATATATTACAAACAAAATAAAACAACACAATAATATTAACAAAGACAAAAATATAAAACAAAAGTAATTAAATAGAATTAAATAAAATGACAAAGTAAACAAAGGATAAATATAAAGTAAGAAACAAATAATAAAGGGCTTAGGAGGCACAGCCTACCATTCAAATGTAAAAACGAGTAAACATAAATATAAAAATTAAATGCAAGAAATTAAACTAAATAGATAGGTGGTGTAGCCCTCTATAGTAAAGTAAAGATAATTAATGTAAAATGATAATTATAAAGAACAAATAAGAGATTAAATCAATAATATAACAAGCTAAGGTTAAAGGATCCACTCATGATATTACAAATAAAAATAATCTAACCCCTTTTATAACTCGATTGGAATTCACTAATCAAAATGGTTCCAATGGTATTATATGTCAATTAAGCCTATTAGTTATATATGATTTATATTTATCATATTATCAATAATTAAACCACTTTTGCATATGGGTTCAAGTATCCATTGTGCCAATTTCATATGTATGCAACAAATCAAGGACCATAAAGATCCAAGTATTTGGTGTGCCAACGATTGTCAACAATAGATCAAGACCTTCACCATACAAGGGGTGTCAAGATTGATTAAGAAAGTAAATACAAAGCATATAAAATAAATACAAAAGAATATACTCGATTAAGCTCATATGGGGTTAAAGAACCATTATTCTCATATCATGAGTTTCACCCCATTGCCTTAGCAAAAAGAAAATTAGAAAGAAGAAAATAAAATGTAAGAGAGAGAATGCTCATGATATTACTAGAAACGAAGAAAGAATACAAAAGAGAGAAGTGAGAGAGTTGGCCTAATGCCAAATTGCTCTCATCTAAGCTATGTCTAAGGTGTCTAAGGTATGTCCCTTTGGTTACATGACACCCCTATTTATAGATACATATGAGGGCAGAATCATAATTTTACAAGAGAGACAAATGTAAAATATCTTGTTGAATTTTGGCTCCCATCACATGCACCAATTTTGACCATTGATTTTGGGCACTGAATATTGACAACTGGATCTTTATTTATTCATCAAAGTTGTAGATATTTTGCTTTTATTGCTTCTAGAATCAAGAATCACTCAATTTGGATCAATATTNCATGAAGTTATGGCCCAAATACCGAAGCATGTACGAGCTGGACCGGGACAGTAACTAGGTTCACTTCCAGGCCAACTTTGGTCCATCTAGAGTCCGAATTCCATGGTCTATGTTAGAGACACTTTTGTAGATCATTGAATTAGAATTTCATAAGATCTAGATTCGTCTCATTCCGATCTATAATTAAAGAGTTATAACCAAATTACCAAACCTGCATCATAAAAATAAAATTAGGAATGGTCTTTTTTTCATACTAATATTCTAAATATGCTTAAGTTGAGGAATTTAATGACACAAATGATGTAAAATGATGAATTAACTCTTTATAAAATATACATATTTAAATGCTCATCACACCTCCCAACTAGCTTATTACTAGTCCCTAGCAATTAAAGCATTATTATTTAGTAGTGATTCATAGAAATTTACATCCAAGGTAGTCATCACTCGACTTTCCTTGATTTTATCCAAATAAATAAACTCTCTAGTATTTTATTATTATTATTACTCATACACCTTTCAGTCAAGATATTAATAAACCTTCTTTTTATGTTCAATTGACACATGACTATGGGGNAAGGCTAACATCCTTTAGTAGAAGGGGTCATCTTTTTTTTTTTAATTTACAGAATCATAAAGGGGGATCATTCAGATGAACCGTACGAACCACACATTCATCCAATTGCCCTTACCATTACAATTTTTATAACCCTTTTTTTTTTTAAATTACAGAATCATAATGGGGAATCATTCAGATGAACCGTGCGCCTAACCACACATTCATCCAATTGCCCGTAGCACTACAATTTTTATAACACTTTTTTTTTGTAATTTCCCTTCACTTTAGTCTTTATCCTTGACAAACAAAAAAACTCAAAATTACAACATTTTAACATGCAACCCACAATCATGCATCAAGGTGTGTGTGTATGTGAAGAAGAGTTCATTAAAACTTGCTTAATGGGTATATGAATAAGCAATTTATTAATATGATGACTTTGTGAGAGTTCATGGATTTGAATAATTCAAAGAGAAGTGAATAACGCGACCCTGTTATAAAATTCAAAAATCAAAACTAAATAACAACATGTTAGATAGAGTGCATCTCAAGAGTTGACTCCTTACTCTGCCACTCTATTAGGCTAAATAATCCACTTGGTTTGTTAGTTTTTTTTTTTTTTTTTTTTTTGCAAACACAATTCTTATGTCTACTATTCTTCCCTCTCAATGTTTAAACATAAGGAGATGAAGTTTAGGAGACATTACCTGAAGCTTCAGTTATTCAAATAAAAACAAACCTGAAAAGGAACTCAAACAAACATAAACTAAAATATTATGAAAAACAGAAACAAGAAATACAAACGGAGCGTCAAATCTAGCTTACGCTTTTTGTTTATTTCCTCTACCTATCGATTTGGGAAGTCGTTGGGTCAGGTTGATAAACAAATACTTGTAGTTGATCAATCAATTCCTTAGCAGTTGAAGTAGAAAGAAGGTTCCAACGTGCCAAAGGTGAGATAAAATTTTGTTTTACAGTTAAATCAACAAAACGTATTAAAGAATCAAAAAAATTGTTAACATTCAACAAACCAATGGGTTTCCGGTGGATATTCAGCTAGGCCCAAGAGGTAACTCCAAAAATTTCTTATAGAATACCAAAGCCTTCAGGTAAAGCGATGAAAGCATTTGAATTGATAAGCATGTAAGCCATGTGTTCATGCATAGATGAAACTTGCAATTCATCCCCAACTGTCTTTCTAGTGATGCCCTTTACCGTTAAAGTTCTAGGGATGACGCCTAAAACTTTACTTCCTCCTATATATGCAGCTATTGACACACACCCCATTAACCCAAGATTACCTCCCCCATACACCAAATAGATATTTCTCTCAACTAACACCTTACCGAGATTATGAGCAACTTCCACAAACTCTTTATCTTTACCAGATTGAGATCCATAAAATACACAAATCTTATGGATCCGGTGAGCTGAGGTTCCTTCCATGTCTTATAACTCTCTATATGTATGCAAATGAAGAACAAGAGATGTTGTATTTATGGGGTGGTAAAAGATAATACAATTATTACATCTATGTAGGTAGCTCGGTGGTTTGTCAAAAGGTTTGAAAAATGAAACATAGAAAATTACAACAAGACATAAAAATTCAAAAATGTCGGCAAATAGAAATGATGAGTAAAAAAAAAGTTAATTCATGAGCATTGAATAACATAGAAATTCAAAAATAACTACACTTGCATAAAAATTTAAAATTAATAGCACGCAAACATATATATAAGTAGTTGTGATTGTGGGTCACATCTTCCTCTGGTTTTACGTCTAGAAACGGCTTAAACACCTTCTATAAGTTGCGGATATGCTTCCCATCCAGTTTTCTTATAAACTGGCAAACAGGATCATTTTTAGTCAAATTCTTGAGACTATATTGTTTTCGCTCGTCTTGGAATTCCATCCATAGCATGCAAATTTCTCTTCGCACCAATCTACTAGGATGCGTCTCGAGAGTCTTTGAAATATTGTCCAAAGACTCCCTACTCAGTCTATACCTAATGAATTGGAGCTTGTCTTCTCGATTGTTGGATGCAAAACTAATAAAGTGGCAACGTCCATTACAAGCGTCATTTATTCTTGCACATTTACGACAAACTTGTAATCTTTTTACTCTTCGTTTTTTAGAATAAGAGCTTTTTCCTAGACCAGCAATGTAAGAGGTAAAGGCATCTGGAAACTCAAAAGAAAGTCAGATCTTAGCTTCAATGAGCCGTCTCACGTCAGTAGGCATACCTTTAAGCATCAGACACCCTAGTCTATAAATTCTTGTTTTGTAAATTTTTAAAAGAGCATTAGGGCGAAGGGAAGGAAAACTATAGTGAAATTTAGAAAGAATTGAATGCATTTCGGTTGTGAGGGATGAAGAAATTCCCATCGGATAAGTTCATACTTCCTTAAGATAAGTGTACTTCAATCCTTTGGGTAGAGGTTTTAGCTCTAATTTGGGTGGTTCCTCTTGCTTTTCTTCATTCAGTTCTCCCAGTTCTTCAAATTGTGGCTTCCAGTCTTTATGCCGTATCACCTATGCATAATCAAGTAATGAACATGCTTGAGAAAGATTGGGCTTTAATTGCATACTTGATTCAAGAGAATTAACAAGACAAATTTCCAAAGGATCATGATTAGCACTTAAAAGTGTACATTTATTATGAGCTTAAATAACATTTTTTACACTTTAANTGCTATTAATTTGAATATTTACATTGGTTTGAGTTTAAAAGAATTATTCTTACCAATTGTAATTTTTGAATTCTTAGATGCAGTCCAAGTAAAATGGGCATAACTTTCAGTCCAGGAGCCCAATTGCTACAAACTTTATATGTCCAAAAACTTCAGACAATTTTC
>JANKKB010023509.1:1612-14711 GCA_026225775.1 Bursera palmeri
AAAAAAATGACTTAATTTTTAAAAGATAATATTAAATTAAGTGATTAAATTACCTTAACACATATTAACAAATATTAAAATTATTTTTTTATGGATAGTATTAACATATATTGGTATTTATTTCAAGGGTAATTTGATAATTTAACTTAATTCTATTCTTAAAAAATTAATTATTTTTTATTTGTAGTAAAGGTAAAATGATAAATTTATTAAAATATGGAGGTTAATAGATGTTAACTAATAGAATTTGTAACTGGAAGACCTGAGAAGAGATATTTTTATAAAAAAAAAATAAGGGTGATAAATGATAATTACTCGTTCAAATAATACTTTTAGAAAATTTATAATATCTAACGACTTGAAGTTGATACGTTTCTTTTATTTTATTTTTAATTTTCCTAAACAATAATGACGTCACAGAATCTCAGAATTCAACTATAGACGCTCAGCGGCTCAGGTGGCGCCTTGGCGGTGGCTGAAACCAAACAAACCAAAAATAAAAATAAAGAGAAAGAGGGAAACGTAAGTCGTACCCAATCCGCCGGCATAACCCACCCACCGCGCGCGCACAAAAAAGCTCAATAACAGATCCACTCAACACAGCCATCATAACTTCAACCTTATTCAAAACACCAAAACACTTTCACTGTTTTCTCTCTGAACAAATCCGAAAATCACACCACACCCGTTGAACTTCCATTTCCATGTCTCGGACATTTTTAATTCTCATCTTGAATCTTCTGCAGCTTATTCTTGTGCNTGTTCAGCTCCAAAGCGGCGTCGTTTCCCGCCGGATCGCGGTCAATCCTCCGATCTATAGGCAACAACGAGAATATCGGAGAGGTCGATTACGCAGTTGAATTAAACGTCACCAGCTTCGATGCCGTTCTCCGAGACACGCCTGCTACTTATGCCGTCGTTGAGTTCTTCGCTCATTGGTTAGTTTCAGTTCTTTCTTCATGCATCGAATTGTAATTTTTTTCTTCAAAAAAATAAAAAATAAAAGATATTAATTGATTTATGATGATTTAATTAAATTTAAGATTTCAAAGTGTCTTTAGGAGTGGTCTTTTGATGTTACGGACTTGAATCGCTTAATCATTTTAATAATGCTTTGCTGTGTTTGGCTTGAATTGTTTGAGAAGTAGAACAAAAAGATGGAAAATGATAATTATGGAAAAGGAAATTTGTTAGTTAGAATTGTTAAGATTTCCTAGGCGTATGTTGACCTGTAATTTGTACTTTGTGTTGTGTAGTAGCTTAAGCATAGCTAGATTGGTGCTTGATTCAGGACTTTTAGAACATTTGACAGAATCTGATATGTTAGGAGGCTTATGGGTTTTTTAAGGGGCTTTTTGGAGTGGTTTTAAAGCCCTGTTTTTGTTTGACAAATCCAGAAGTTAGGGCCTTAAAAGTATACAACTGCTTTACTGCAACTGAGTTGTACAATGAAAAGTCATAGTTGTAGCATTAGATGTAAATTTATAACATATCTAAGTTTGGCGTTTCAAGTTATAAATATGACATTCTATGTCACAGAAGTTCTGTTAATTCCTGTACAACTGTACTTTAGGAAGGCCTCATTTGGTATTGTATTGACAGAGTTTAGTATTCTAAAACTTGTGTTTAGCTCAAAAAATGACTTGAAAACGTTTATGGACATTTGAGAAATAGGGTTTATCAAATGGCAAATGCCAAATTTCTTCTTCTACTTCGTCAAAATTGTAATGTTATTTTGATCATTTTTATTCTTACAAAAAAATTGAAAATTTTCTATGAAGCATGGTGTCAGATTTTGTAAGTATAGAATTCAGTTTTACATTTCACAACATTGTTTACTAAAAATTCCTAAGGATGAAATTTTTAGTACTTTTTGTATTCTGGCTTTGGTTACCATGATACATTGGACACTTTCAGTCTTTTAACTATATGCATTATGTACTAAAGTAGTTTGGTATTAGTAGATTGTCTGACACATCACATGGAAGTAATGCATATAGGAAATGTAAGAAGACATAAAAATTTTCTATGTAACTTATCTGAAATTTAACTTGAGTCCAAAAATATGTCATTATATTTTAATGTTACATAGGCTTTAAATATTAGAACAATAGTTCCAATTTTGCAAGTGTTTTTGAGTTGATTGCAACATCTGATATCACGTTTTGTTTATCCAAACTTCTCCTGCTAAATATTTACTTGATAAACATATATGATATCTAAGATTTCATGGAGCCATGTTACTTATTATTGTTGCTAGCTATTCCCAATCTTACGATATCAATAAGTTTTAATATTTTAGTGTTGAGAACTATATCATTTGTTCTGAAAATGTATTAATACTTCAAATAAGTTTTACATGTTGCAAATCCTTTTTAAAGTAGGATTTTATTCTATCAGGCGATACATACATCGGTCAGACGATGGCACCTTTATTATTGGTTCTTAAACAGCTTCAAATATTAACTAAATTAGATGTGAAGAACCAGCTTGTTTTCCAAAAAGTGACTTCCAGACAAAAGCAGAAGTTATTATTGGTCATATGGACTAGGTATAGCCATGGAATTTGTTACAACCTAAACGACAATCTCCTGGTGTTTTTTAATGCAAGCTCCTGGTATTTCGAGGCAGTAGTTAACTATTCTTTTGTCAAATGGAGCCAAAAATAGTCAGGTTTTTAATATATTTATTCCCATTTTGTGATAGTAAATTAAAGATTCATGTGTAGGATCACTCCATTGTTTGCATTGACATATTCAATCAATTTCTTTTTGATTGTTTGCATCTTTTCCCAACCCGTTTATGTCTTTAATTTTTTTTTTTTTTTTTATACATTGGGGCAGGCACATGCTATCTTGGGCTACAGGCCTCGAAGGATTTAAAAGTGAATGTTGACATATACTTTTATAGCAGTGATTGGTATACATTTGGATGTCACCATGAACCTATTTGGATCCTAATTGAATGCGTAGAAAATGTTGTTTCTTTACTTTAATGATGTGGAATGCAACATTTTGAACACAAAGCTGTCTACCCATGATTGACACCTGTTTGGTCACTGTTATAACCACCCATTTTATTTAAGAATTTCTTAAAAGATGTGCATAACTACAACATTGTTATCCCATTACGTCAAAAACCTTATTGCTAAGTATAACTCTTTTTTTTTCTTGGTTCAAGACCTATGATTTTTCTACATGATCAAAAGCACTTAGACATTTTTAGAAATTTAAATTTGATACAAGTTCACACATAGGTTTAACCGCCAAAAGTTTAGGGACGTGTTATGTCTGATAGCCCAATGTGATTGTTTCATTGCAGCAAGAAAAACTGTTGCCTAGTGTTGAACTGACCTCTGCATGACCACCCTCTTTTTCTTCCTTTTTTGTTTTTTTGTTTTTTGTTTTTTTTTTTTGTTTTTGTGTGTGTGTGTGTGTGTGTGTGTGTGTGTGTGTGTGTGTGTGTGTGTGTGTGTGTGTGTGTGTGTGTGTGTGTAATAAGAAACTAAAATCCATTAATTTCTACTTGAGACCACCCTCCTTTTTCTTTTAATAAGTAAACAATGTAGTACTTTTGATTAACACTAACTTTCGATTGTAAGATGGACCATTAAAATGATTAGCAATCACAACTGTTTAGGATATGCTGCCTGCAAAACCATTTCATGTTAATTTAATAATCACTATCTTGTCTTTAGCACAATAATTTATTACATTTTTATTTTAATTTCTTAACTACTAGATGTGTGATTGCTGGGTCCTTGTATTCTGATGCTCCCTTATGATGTTGGTATAAGAAGTCTCTCTTTCTCACCTGCTAGATCATGTAAATCATTTCCTCATAATTAAATAATAAAGCTTTGTAGCTTCTAAGATGTTGTCAATCAAAACAAAGAGGGGAATTTTTCAGTAGATCTTTGTTTCCTTTTTGTCTTTCATGTATTTGAAGCGGCCCATAGTTTGATACTATAGTTGGGTTTTATAGGTTGCTCTTTCGGACATAAAATCATATCTCTTCCTCTCTCTCTCTCTCTCTCTCTCTCTCTTTGTGTGTGTCTGAAATGGATTTGCTGTTTGATGGACTTCAATGTTCATGCTAGCATTATTATATATGACTTTTTTTTTTTCTTGTGCAATTACTTATTTTCAGGTGTCCTGCTTGCAGAAATTATAAGGTACTATTAGTGTTTTCTGTGATTAATATTATCCAATTTTTTAATGGCAATGATTTTAATTACTTGAGTTATAATCATGCAGCCTCATTATGAGAAGGTTGCAAGACTTTTTAACGGACCTAATGCAGTGCATCCTGGTATTATATTGATGACTAGGGTAGACTGTGCATTGAAGGTATTTATGTTGTCTCTTATTTTATCTTTTAGTGGATTTTGTATTCTTGAAATCCTGAAACGTTTTTCTTATTTAAGAAGGAAAATTAATTGATTCTTAACAGGAATCGTTGACCACAAATCCATCGAAAAAATATCATCTTTTGCTACATCTTTGTGCTATATAAGATCTAACCCTTTCAAATTCTAAGTAGATAATATGTAAAGGTATAATTTTAATTGGTCAGTTAACAAGTATTCTTAAACTTAAACACGACTTTATTATTCCCTTTTTGGACCGTGGCTTTTTTCTGTTTGTAAGTTGGTTGGGGGAGGATATTGGAGAGTTTTTCACCTTGATTTTTGTTTCTGTGTGATATCAACTGATAAATGGACCCTGAAATGTAGACTAGAGATCATTTACAAAGGCGTATACTTTAAATATGTTTGGCAGGCTTTTAACTAGTTGCAATTATCGGTGTATCCGTATCTGCTTCTTTGGCTTCCTTTTTGTAAGCTTTGCTGGTTAAATAAGCTAGCTAAGTGTAATTGGAGAATTTGAATTTGATGTGGACTTAAGGTTCTTTGCCTGCAAAATTGATAGTCATTGGGAATATTATGAAAATTTATGGAGCATTTCGTGTTATATGTCTTGAAGGGTAGGAAATCATGTGTAAGCATAGTTTTGTGTTGATTCTTGAAGATGAACTCGAATGGAACTGGACAGTTAGTGAATAACTTTCTGGCATGGAAGAAATTGTGGGAGTTCAGATACATATAATTATAGTAAAACACTTAGTGATTTGTGGATAGGTTCATGGAACAATCTGCGGAGCATCAGCATAATCCTGTAGACATTAATCTATCATTTTATATATAGGGGTTGATGATGGAGGCAAAAGATTGCAAACTATTAGTGCTAATTACTTCCTTGTCACATTATTGATTTTACCTTTGTTTGTTAACCACATTCTTTTTGAAGTTGTTTTTAATTTCTTTCATTGCGTTGTTTATATTTCACTTGTTTGATATTAAATCATGGGTTGGTGAATAGTCCCTTTTCTTTTTACTGTTTTTGGCAGCACAGATAAATACTAAACTTTGTGATAAGTTTTCTGTGAGTCATTATCCAATGCTCTTTTGGGGCCCTCCTTCTAAATTTGTAGCTAGTGGTTGGGAACCTAAACAGGAGAAAAGTGAAATACGTGCAATTGATGATGGTCGAACAGCTGATCGCTTGCTTAATTGGATCAATAAGCAAACAGGCAGGTATGTTTCTCCATACCATAAATTTCTTTTATTTATTTTCTCACAACAATTGTTATCTTGGAACTTATGGATATTTTAATTTATGGTTTATGAAGTCAACTTTCAAGGATTACTTGTCATTGAAATAGCCAGCGGGCCAATACTTGTGCCTTGTTGTAAATCTTGATTCCATCAAAAAATTTAGCACAATCGGGCCCAAGTTTGGTTAATATAACCCTGCAAATGGAGAATTCATGTTGACTGTACTTTCATTGAGTTTTTGTTTTCACTATAGATCTTAGTAGTCCTTTTGTAAGGTTCATCGTTAGTGCTTTTATATTATATGATAAAATTTCTTGGAAAAACCAAGATTTCAGGAACTGATTCCCACACCCAATACCATCAATTTTGGTGTGTCAGGGTCACCAACTAATATTTCAAACATGGTTGAGACTATAGCTATATGTTGACCATCTCATTGAGCTGTTTGTGAAAGCTTTTAAACTTGTTGAATGGCTTTCAAGTGAGCTTGAAGAGCGTAGTAATTAGTTGTGCCTGTGTTTATTTGTGAAATTAGAGACAGTAAATCTAAAGATCTATGTAGACATCCAGAGAAATAATAAGAATCTTTGTCGAGGTAGGAAATCTGGATAAGCAATCATCTGTTGGTAGTATATTTAGAAGGTGATAATAGTTTCGTTTGGGAGTTTGAAGACTTCTTCAATAAATTTGAACTTCTTGACAAGATGGTGGCATCTTAATTAAATAAAATTGCTGTAGATATAAGAAGGAACATGCCATCTGCCTTCAGTCCTAGTTTGCTAGGGGTTGTGATATGGATCTTGATTCAAGTCTTCGGCTGATTTGTGAAAAAGATTAAAGATAAGCAAAAATGATGTGTCCCCATCAGTTTGAAGGTATGTAAGCACTATGTCAGATATGAGAAACTTTTAGAATTTGTAGAAATCCAGTGCAGCTTTTCATATGCTCGTGATTTTAGGTGATGAGTTTTTTTTTAAGGAAATATCCTTTGCCATTTAAGGTCATAATGTTTGTAATACTGTGACTATTAGCTGCAAACCTTGCTCTTATTTCTGGTTTTTACACTCGTATACAGCTCATATGGCTTGGAAGATGAGAAGTTCGAAAACGAGAATCTTCCATCTAATGTATCAGACCCTGGACAGGTTATTCTGAGAGCATATGTTCAAATTTGCTTCGTTAATTATAGAAAGCATAGTTTTCTCTTTTAATTAAAGTTACTAACTTCTGCAACACATGGCTGCTGAAGATTGCCCGAGCTATCTATGATGTTGAGGAGGCTACAGCAACTGCCTTTGACATTATTTTATCACACAAGGTGGACATTTTCTGTACTTCTGGTTTTCCTTGCAGGTTTTTTTTTTTTTTTTTGGGATATTAGCAGTTATAGTTTCTATTTATATTTTTTCTTCAGATGATCAAATCTGAAACTANGTACTTCTGGTTTTCCTTGCAGGTTTTTTTTTTTTTTTTTTTTGGGATATTAGCAGTTATAGTTTCTATTTATATTTTTTCTTCAGATGATCAAATCTGAAACTAGGGCTGCATTGATAAGATATCTTCAGCTTTTAGTGGCTCATCATCCTTCTAGGAGGTAAATCACTTTTAATTATGCACCTTTTCAGATGATTTGGTGCTACTTCATTTGTCACATATTTTTCTTTCGTTCTCCTTCCATTGTTTTACTCTAGATTTTCTGGATTAGGTGTCGGAAGGGAGGTGCGGAAGTACTAGTGAATTTTGATGACTTGTCCCCATTGCATATGCAGTTACCTGGTAAACAGGAAATTGTCATTAGTGATGGGATGGGTGCACTGGGGAATTTTCAGATTTGTGGAAAAGAAGTTCCTCGTGGATATTGGGTAAGTACTCGAAGACATTTTTCACTCTGCATATATGTAGCTTTAGGGCTTGGGCGTTACTTCAAGTGGTAAAGAGGAATAAGGTTAGGTTTTAAATTCTAATCTTACAAATCTTAATAGGGTAATGGATGGAGGGAGGAAGGGGAGAGAGAGAGCACGGACAACTTATTCTAGAAATAAATTCTTATGATCCCACTATTAGAATGACATATGTTTTGAATTTATTATTCTTTTGATCATATTGTTTTAAAGATACAGATTTTTTTTTTTTTTTAATGACATATATACAGTAATCAACATCAACCGGTGTGATTAACTAAGGCCCTATTTATANTTTTTTTTTTTTTTTTTTTTTTTTTTTTAATGACATATATACAGTAATCAACATCAACCGGTGTGATTAACTAAGGCCCTATTTATAGAGTGGAAATAGGTGCCTACTTTAACAGTCAATCTAAATCCTACTTAAACAAGAAAATTATTCTAGGAAAATCAAATCTAAGTAAAACAAGAAAGAATTTTTGAATGCCTAAAATAGAATATTTCCTATAGTTAATAGATCCTAGATTCTTCAGCAATTTGAGATATTTATTAATGATAAACCTATTCATTAATTTGAGTAAAGAAGGAATGCCTTAGTAGTAGTTAATTTCACATTTATATTTATCAGCTATCAGTAGCTATAGATTTGCCAGTTGAACATTGTATTTCTCATTTATCTGTTACTAAAAACCTGCATCTGATGATTGTTTTACCTGTGAGTTTGTTTATTGTTTGCTTCTTGAGTCTTGATACCTGACTGTCCATATGTTTATTTTCTTCTGTTTAATTTTGTGGATTCAGTTTTATGGAAAAAATAGAAACTAAAACATTAACTGTCCATATGTTTATTTTCTTCTTATATAACTTTGTGGATTCAGTTTTATGAAAAAAAAAAAAATAATAAAATAATGATTGCTTTGCCCTGCCATGGGAGTTCTTTGCAGATGTTTTGCCGTGGCAGCAAGAATGAAACCAGGGGATTTAGGTAATTGTTTGCTTTTCCATGCCTTATAATTCATTTGGTTCTGAGACGTTTTAAATTTATGATCTTCTAGAATGAAACCTGTCTTAGGTTTATATACAAACAGTGTATAAAATACTAGTGAAGTTCTTACGTAATTTTTGTATCCTCTCCAATATGATTGTTCCATGTGTGTATTGAATAGACCTTAACATCCATCTTTTAGACAAGACTTCATGCTCTTCCATATACATCTGATTGGATAGAAACATGTCTTTAGATTTCAAAAATATTTTCCTATCAGTTGGTATGTGAACCAGATACCTTTTCAAATGGAGTTCTGCTCTCAGGAATTATTTAATGGATTCCTTTTGTGAACATAGATAGCAATAATACTGCACCTGAACTTTCTTATATATGTCCCTGTCAAAACATACTCTAAAGAAGTGATAACAGCAAAACCTTCACACACAATAGTTTTTTTAAGATGCATAAATGAAGGTAGGGGACGTGAGAGACTTGGGTGCCTAATTTTTTCAGTTTCTGGAAGTCGGTTTTCAGAAATGCAGACTAGGGGAGAAAAAGTTAAATTTTCATTTGCATTTGATATAAATAAAATTTGAAATGGCCTACGTTTCTAATTTGATAAAGATAGGAATGTGTTGGCATGTGGTTTGGTGCAAAACACTATGAGGTAATACCATTGACGTACAAAGGGGAGGTGCTGGTGTATCTTTATTCAGTCATAGAGACACACACATACGCATGACCATACATTCTTTTGGGTTCTGATAAATTCTTTTAGGTGCTGTAATTTTTTAGGGAATCATATTTTATCTAAATTTTGAAAAGGAGTGGTGGGGGAAGAAGAAATAAAGAAAGAAAGTATTTCTGGCTAACTCCATCATCATATTATCATTGCTGGCTCCATTATCTGTAAATTAATTGCCTATGTTTCTTTCTTTTATTTGCAATTATTATTTGTAAATTTTGGAGCATTACCAGCAATTTGTAGCTCCATATTATTCTGTTCCTTGCTCTCGTGGTCCTTTGTTACCATAACATGATAGCCAAAACCATTTATTTCCCACCATATAATCATATAATCATTTAAGTAAGCTGTTCATAATTATTTTTCATTATATTTGCAGCTGTGGCTTATGGGTTCTACTTCATTCACTCTCCGTCAGAGTTGATGATGGAGAGAGCCAGTTCACATTTACAGCTATATGTGATTTTATCCACAATTTCTTCCTTTGTGAGGAGTGTCGTCAACATTTTTATGAGATGTGTAGAAGGTAAAAGCAACTTAGAATATAAGTTTTTTATTTTTTTTTCCTGAATCCGCCAAACTCCTTTTATTTAATAATGAATGATTTTGATTTTCAGTGTGACTAGTCCTTTCAATAAAACCCGTGATTTTGCCCTCTGGTTGTGGAGTGCACATAATAAAGTTAATGAGAGATTAATGAAGGTAGAAGCATCCCTGAAAACTGCTGATCCCAAGTTTCCAAAGATTATTTGGCCTCCAAAGCAGCTTTGTTCTACATGTTATCGCTCCCATAGCAGGGGAGATATGCAAATGAGTCAGATTGACTGGGACCAGGAAGAAGTATTCAAGTTCTTGGTTAGTTATTATGGGGAAACACTTGTATCTTTGTATAAGGACAAGGACCATCTCAGGAATGATGGGAATGATGGAGCTCTTGAAGATTTGGTGGCCTCTACACACGCAGTTGTGGTGCCTTTGGGAGCTGCATTGGCAATCGCTCTTGCTAGCTGTGCATTTGGAGCCCTTGCTTGCTATTGGCGTTCACAGCAGAAGAATCGGAAGTATTACTACCACCTACACTCTTTAAAGAACATATGATAATTAGGAGGGTAACGAGCTCTTTCAGAAATATTAAAAAAAAAAAAAAAAAGAAGAAAAAGAAATTAGAATGAAAAGGGGGGAAATAGTTCGATAGATACTAAGAGAGATAAAGGTTTGGTTGTCAGGAGGTAAACTTTCTTATCTGTTTTCATTCCACAACATTTCAGGCCAAGGAGAAGCTGGAACTAAGATTGTTAAAAGGACAAAACCTTATACAGCCATTAAGGTGGCCCGCTGAGTGATTTCATGCTCCTGATAGGAATCCAGATGCGAACCTTTGTACCAACTGGCCTGCTTGAGGTCGTTCTCTGTACCCTCTTTCCTTTTAGCAAGCTTTTGATTTGGAATATCTAAATTGGACTGTACAGATTCATATCATTATCTTAATTTTGGAAGAGAGTTGTCATATATCTCTGTCACATGTTTTAATTTCCTTTCGTGCGCTGCACTGGTAGACTTAGTGAAGCATGGACGATTGCCATGTAAATAGAGCCTATATAATGATTTGAGCTTTCTTAGTTGATGTAAGAGCAATTATGTCAATTGTAATGGACACAAGTAGAACTTTGCCCCATGGATTGACGCACGAATACTTCTAGGTAATATCGGTATAGCAAGAATCTGTAGCCTTGTAATTTTAAATTTGGATATGAAAAGATACTGAGAAAAGCTTTAAATTTCCAATGCTTATCAGCTTTTTGATCTTTTCACTCAACTTTGGTTCTACTTTGCCCTGTTAACTATTTTCTGAAGTGCTGGTGAGTGAATGCGATGATGTGAAGTGAAAGACCAATGCCAAGGATAGTTCCTCCTTAACTAATCGTGGATAGAGTTTCAACTAGAGCATCTGATTGGTAACTGTCACTAATCGAACAGTAATTCAAGAAAATCTGGAGGGGGAAAAGAGAGAAAACAATAACTGTGGGAGAAGTCTGAAATTCCGTAATCAATCAATAATCAAATATGAAAAAAAGCACACATAATGAAAGACTATTTATATTAGTCTAAAGATAAATTCTTAAATCAATTAAAACCCTAAAATGAGTAAGCGAGTAAAATAATCATGACATACTACATTAATTTGAAGAAAAAATCGTCAAGTGACGAGTTAGTCTGTAAGTTAAGCTTAACCTCAGGAAGTTGAGCTAAGTGCATCATCTGATGGGTGACCTTTGCCACGAATAAGGAAGCATAGAAAACACTATTTGTGGGAAGCAACCTCGTTGTCATCCAAAACTCGGTCAACCTCATCAATGAATAGAGGATCAAAATGACCATTTTACAGAACCTATCTATTACAATTTTATCTCTCCCTAAATGACCAACTAATCCTTCATCTCGCATTTTCCAAACAATTGACTTATTAGGAAAAATCCTTTAACAATTGATTATATATTTCGTATTATGATTTTTTCCTTTGCACACCTAAATTGAAGTAGAGTAGATAAATTCTAAATCTGCCAATTTAGGGATGAAATTTTACTTTTACGTTTAACCATTTTCTTCTTCTTGGTGAAGCTATTGTGAGTTCAAAACTTAGTTGTTCAACCGATTCTACTTTCAATACGGATGAAAATGCAACTAATGCTGTGGAAGTCAGAAATTTCTGCTATCTAGTGGAATTGTATTTGAAGGAAATTTTGGAGAAAATGAAAGTTGAGAGAAGCTTACATCCCCTAAGAAGAAACCACTGGAAAATTGAATCTTTTCAGTGTTGAATTTCATTTCTCATTATTAAGATTGAAAACATAATTAAAATGTTATAAATTTTAGTAAATTGAGCATAAACTTAATATAGTATGAGAGCTGCATTGACTCAATTGACTATGAGTAATAGATTTGAATCCCTTTTTATCGTTTACAAAATTAATTAATTAATGTTTCTATTTGGTTCACTTATAAAATCCACTAAGACATACAATGTTCAGTCTAATTCATGTTATAAGTGTACATGAGATATTAAGGTTTAAATGTTCAAGTTAAACCTACACAAAATTTAAACTTAAAAATGATAAACTTATTAACTAAAATAAAAATATATAACTCAAATATAGCACAGATATGACACAATTAGAATATGTCCAAAACATAATATTATATTCATATTAAACTTCAAAGTATGAGAATATGTTAAGACGGTGACGGTCATCTTTATTTATTATTAGAGCTTCCTCTGCGTTTTCTTGCCAATTTTGCTTTTTCAACGAGTTCAATAGCTTGCAGCAATATATCAACCATTTAACGTTCTTCTACTATTTTGAATAGTATTTTCTACCTTTTGTATTTCAACATTAATTGCAGTTTAGTCGTGGGGAATTGCAAGAATTAGAGGAGGAAGGGTCATGGCATCTTGATATAGTTCATGTTTTTTTGTTCTTAGTTTTACCAAGGACACTTTTTGAAAATAATTTTACAAATTCCCACTTTTCTAATTATTATTATTTTCAATAACATCCTGGATTCAAACTTGCATCACTTTCATTTTGAATTCTATTTTTCTTTTCGCCCCATAATTATGTGGATAAGTAGTTCCTACACACCAGAATTAGAAAGTTTCCAATCTTGGCTCTCTTGGTCTAGAGCGAATAATAATAGCGGTAAAGTGAGGAAAAAAAATAAGTAAATAAAAATAGGTGAAAATAAGAAAAATATAGTGGGCCTAAGTAAAAAAAAAAAAAGCTTATGTTGTTGCTTCATTAACTATATATAATTAATTTCTTTTTTCTGTTTTTGCCAAACAACAG
>JANKKB010023593.1:0-13185 GCA_026225775.1 Bursera palmeri
TTATTTTGTCTTCTACTTTTCAGTATATTTTAATTCTTTACTTTTCTATATACTAGAACATGATTGATGAGGATCTGCATGGACATAAAACACCGTGGCAGTTCTTTAATAGCAACTAATTAGGATGAGAAATGAAGATCTTTTATCATTAATTACCTGAGGAGAATGATGAGGACCTACTTCTACATTCGAGGGATGAAGATGTGCTTCTATGCAACAGAGTAAAGATTTCAAAAACCAGTTAAATTGGGATATGAAGATCATTGCATCACGAACGTAGCAAGGGCGAGGAATGAATTTGTTTTAGAACTTGAATCTACCCAGAAGAGGAAGTGAGGAAGTGGGATATGATATACATGACAATAAGATACCAAATCATCTTCATTTCGTAATTTTTTGCGCGATTTGCTGAATTACATACATAACATATGCAGGTAACTTCATGTATAATGCTGGACTGCCTAAGTAGATTTATAATAATAGTGAACTTAAAGCTATTAATTTATTTCTGTTCTAACAGTGGATGTCAGTTTGTGCAGAGATTGCGAAAGTCTGATAGAGTACTTATGTCTTTCCATCCAGGTTGAAATGATAGAGGGTGAAGCTCATATATCTATTGACGTAACAACATTGGCAGGCTATGAGGACCTTTCTAAGAAAATGGCAGACATGTTCAACGCTGAGGAAGGGTTCCTTGCTGGGAAACAAATGGACATTTTTCTACATTGATCAATCGTCTAACATAGTGATGCTTGGACATGAGCCATGGGAGTAAGTATACATTCATTTTCTTAGTCGTTAATTTTTGTACTGCAATATTGTAGTTTTCCTAGTTTCTTGCTCTATATCATTTGCTTAGTCATACATTTATAAGGTGACATTTAACGAGAGGAATTTGAACGTAAAATCTTTAACGACTTTGATACAATATTAGGTAATTTTATGATAAAGGAAAACTTAAGGTATTGAAGAACTCAACTTGGCATTTAGATCTAACATAGTAAATAGCTAATTAAGATTCAGGAAATGTTCAAGTTTGTTTAAATTTATCCAAGCTTTACCTAGTTACTGTGTTCTGTCTAGCTAATTAGCAAGTTATATATAATTGCTGCAAAATCATCTTTCACCTATTGATCATTCATGTTACTGAATGCATAACTTTATTTTTATATTTGGAAAGGGAGTTCATATTATACTGTTGTGTTAGGGTCAAAACAACTAATAACAAATAATGGTGAAAGTAGAAAGTGAGAATATTGATTTCAAAATAGTCAAAATAATAAGATGAAGCTTTTGTGTCAAGCTCAGGTCAACCAGTTCCTATAAACTGTTTTAGAAGATCAAAAATGGAATTTAAACCATTTTCTTAATCTAATTCAAGATTGCTCCAGAAGAGAATATGCGCATGCTGTACGTTTCAATGGTCCAATCCACATTACTGCATGTTTAATTGCTTTGGCTGCACATATTTTGATCTTCATCATTAGTGTCTATTCCCAATAAAAATCGTGGTTAATTTAGAGTACCAAACACATTATAAAAAGGGGACTTCAAGCTTTTAGCAACTTTATCTTGCCAGTTTTTGTGATTGTTATCATCAGAAAGAAGTACTTAAATTCTCGAAATTGAAGTACTAAAAGCTTATCAATGCACAGAATAAGCTCATATCACGATTACCATTGAACATTATATTTCTATATCTGCTTGATTATAATTTTTTGTTTATAACAAATCAGACTGCAGGTAAATTAATCTTTCCCTTTTTGCGTCAATGACTTCAATTAATTGTTTTAACTTTGTGAATTTTTTTTGTATGGTTGCAGTCAGTTCCGCATGGTTGTGAGGAGAATTTTTATCTACCAAAGAGACGAAGTCATAGGTGGCGTATTAAATACGACAAATGGTGATCTTTCTCAAGAATCTGGAGGGCGTGAAGAAGATGATTATTCCATATGCTAATTTTCTTCTATGGTAATTGAAATATACTTCATTTTCTACTAAAGCTAGATTTGATTTTGATTTTGCAAAGATACTTCCATCATTGTGAAGATTTGATTTTGTCTTTCCTTGTATGAAAACTTGATGTTTGTGTGACTGAATTATTGTTTTATCAGCCCCCCTCAAGCTAGGTAGTGGAATGAAATGAGCACCTTGCTTGAAACGAAAATCGTTGACTCACGCGGAAGAGTTTAAGTAAATATATCTGCAATTTGGCGAGAGGAGTTCCAGCCACTACTTTTTCACGAAAAAAATGGTAGTCAAGTTCAATTTGCTTGGTTCGGCCATGGAAAACGGGATTGTGAGACGTGCAGTACACTTTTATTATCACAAAGCAGTTTAGGAGTGCGAGATAACTGAATGCCAACTTCATGAAGAAGATACTGAAGTCATGTAAGTTCTGCAGCTGTTGAAGCCAGGGATCAACATTTGCCTTTGGCACTAGAACAAGAGACGGATGTTTGCTTTTCGGAAGACCAAGATATAAGGTTTGAACCAAAGAAAATACAATAATCAGTTGCACATCGACTAGTGGTGGGATAACCTACCCAATCTGCATCATAAAAGGTAGAGACAGTTAAAGAGCTTTGAGATTATAAAAAAAAAATAAAAAAATGAATACTATAGTCAATGAAACTGCGCACTTGCCTTGTTTTTATCTTGCGTTGGAGGCAACATCAACTGCATTGGATCTTGTTGGGAAATGCAAGTGGAATTTGGTTCTTGCTGCATCTCTATTGTCAACATTAGGTTTTGCTATGGCTATTCGTGCTCCTTGGACATAGCAGGATATGGCGGCTTTGCATGTCTACATTAACAACCACGATGAAGATGATGAGATGATCCATGGAGGTTATTCGCTTATTTTTCAATCTTTCTTGTATCACTGCACCATTCTCCATGATCTATCATCCTCTATTAGCCTCCTCTATTCCCTCTATTGGTTCTTTCATCTAATACATATTCAGAGTTTAAGGTTGGTTAGGAAAGATAAGGATTCAGGATTTTTTTTTTCTTTCTATTTTTTGTAACT
Source organism: Bursera palmeri (assembly GCA_026225775.1). NCBI lineage: Eukaryota > Viridiplantae > Streptophyta > Magnoliopsida > Sapindales > Burseraceae > Bursera > Bursera palmeri. The sequence continues at coordinate 3,032 of JANKKB010023593.1, forward strand.
GGTTTTGATTTCTTTAAATGATCATACCTTAACATTTATTACTTATCATTTTAATGTTCTTGATGTCAGCCCCATGGGATCCAAAATCTTGACTTGATTCATTAAAACATTACAACCGATTGAGTTGAGAAATGAAGATCTTGTCAAGAACCTGGAGGGCGTACTGAAGCTTACGATCTATGCAATAATACAACGTGCAAGGGATGAGATGTGACTTGACTTCCTTATGACGATAATAACCTAAAAACCATACATATTTAGGTTATTAATAACTGAACTAGAATATGCTCTTTTCTTCGTATTGTTCTATTGATTTACTCGATGACGATTTGTTATGTTGATCGGATCCGAGATTTTAGATGAAAAATAACAATTTGAAGTAATTAAAAATAATTTGTTAATATCAATTACTCTTTTAAACGATAAAATATTAAATAATAATATTATTTTTGCATACTCCATAATATTTATTCGAAAGCGCAATTGCCAATTAAAGGTGGGACCGCTCAATTAAAATAATCTGGCGGAATATATTCCCGCCAGCTATTTTGATTTGTGGCCGGACTTTTCCAGCTGTTGGTTGAAAGAAACGCGCCACTTGGGCCCAATTTATATGTGGGCCGATTAGCCCACTAATACTTGTTTTCTATCAGCCTCCTCCAAACCCTAAATCATGATCAGTTTCAGATTCTCTCTCAATCTCCAGGCAGATCTCAGTCCGTGGTAAATCCAAACTTTAGTTTGTGTTAATTTTTTTTCCGTTGTTGTTTGTGTATCTGATTTCAACTGAATTAGATTGGTTAACGTTGCAGGGGTTTTGAGTTGTCTGGTGATTGCGGCTTTTGGTTGTGTCTGGTCTCCGTTGGCTTTTGCTATAACTGTTGTTCTGTCCATTATTGATGAAAGACTAAAGACAGTGCTCCACTCTCTCCTGCGACAACTAGTCACCTCTGTAAAAGAGTATTATCCAAAACTTCCAAAATCTTTTCTCCAATTATTTTTTCGTTTGTTTATGCTTTATGTTTAAAACAAAATACACAAAAACGTTTCCATCATTACAACTAAAAACTAACCAAAGAAGGAAAACTATTTCCAGTTTAAGGATTCATTTTCAAAGTCAGAAGGCATTGCGTTTTTTAAAATATTTTCTAATGCCTTTTATTATTTTCAGAATTCATTACTGCATTGTCTAATCTTGCAAAACCTCTTTTGAAACATAACGTGAGACGCTTTCGCAGGAGAGAGAGTTAGCACCCTCTTTATGTTTTTCCACAAATGAACATGACAATAATTATGGTAAATGTTAATGGAAAATGATTGTGATGTAGCAAATAGCTGAGGTTTGCAGGGACTACACCAACTCCAGTTAATTGTCTCTTGGTTATAAATCTGGTTGCTGCAATGGTGGTTATGGGATGCAAGTGTAAATTAATGTCAGCAACAAAAGGTGAGTGCATAACCTTATCCTTGAGTGGTTGATAAGATTTAAAATCTCCCTCTTTTGATTTGGATGTCACTGGCAGGTGAATGTTGCAAATTTCTGATACATTTCGAGTCTGAAAACTAAAATCCAAAGTGCTAGTCTTGTACTTTGAACATATGTGATTGAGAATGGCTTGTTGTGACTAGGGGAGGGTAGATGTAGAGTCCATCAATCCTAAGGGCTATGTTTAGTGGTAAGAAGCTCTTGGCTTCATCATTGACTTAGATGTCTTGTTTTTCAGTTACTAAGCTTGTAATTTATGGATGTATCTCCCGTATGAACACGGGGGAGGTACATAAATTCTAAGTATAATAAAATAAAATACAATAAAATGAAAATAAAAATTAGAATCCATCTGTTCTCCAAATTCTTATAAATTGATTGTATATTGATCTTTCAAATGAAATTCAATTTTTAAACTTGTAAATATCAATTCTTGATGTATTTATGCTTTCCTTTTCATTTTTTCTACATTTTTCTGCTTTTGTGTAGTAAGCTCATTTATTTAATTTGTTTTTAGTTATTAAACTGTTCTTACTCCCTTTTTCGTTTTTAATTATTTTTTTAGTTCCAAACATTTAGTTTGATGGATAATTCTATCAACAAACTCTTATTATTATCTTTTGTAACCTAAACATCATCCCAAATTTAGGCATAACTTTAATATTTGAGGTTGACCAAACATCTTCTTGACCTTAATTTTTAGATTGAATGTTTTCATTTATATACCTAGGAAACCTTCATGCTTACCCTACCCATTTAGAAAATTTTCGACACGCACTCAACATTTTGGAAATTGTAATTTTTTTATTATTATTATTATTATTTTGGGTAGAAAAAATTTCACCATAGATCTTCTATTAGGTTGCATCCACTTTACAAATTAAGAGGGGTATTTATAATGAGGCCAGTCTTAAGGGATTTAATTAGCATATATTTATATTTAATTATTGATTTATGATTAATTTTTTATCAATGCTGAAGTTAGTATCCCAATGTGACTGATTTTTTTTCATTAATTTTTTTGGTAGATTTCATTCAATTTTTGGAGGTTTGGTAATTATATGCATTTCACCATCAAAATTAGGCAAATCCTTCACACAAGAAAGGATTTTAATGAATTTTATGATTCCTCAAGAGGTTGACAAAAGTTAGGGAGTTACTGATGAATTTAAGTGTCTCTTGAGGGGTTTTCTGGAAGCTTTTTAATCGTAGTGGTCTATTTGTATTTAGTGAAAATGTAGCAGGTGGTCAATAAATTTTTTTATTAAATTTCTTATATATTTGTTAGCATAAATTTTAGCTTATAATTATAAAATTCCGTAGAGGTTATGATCACACGCCCCTTGATTGGATGCATTGCATTATGGCAGCTGTACCAAGAGTGTTTACTTTTGTGTAGATATTGACACCATTTAGTTGAGTTAACATGAAGGTTGAGAATACAAATACCTTTGGTTTGAGTTAGCATAGGCTGGGTGTGACATGTCAACAAGTTTGTCAAGACAAAGCCAACAAACAGGGACCTGAAATTCATATCAAAATATTCAATTATATGTTTCATCCTTAAATTTGTATGTATGTTTCATCATATATTTACAGATGTGGTGTGCAAATTATATGTACGAGAAATTGTTAACCATGGAAAGAAAATGATAGGCAAGTATACAAGGAGCTAATAAATTCAGTAAGGTGATATAAATCATAGTCATCAAACAAAAATGCTTAACAAAATGCAAATAAAAACAAAACAATCTTCACAAATCTACCCTGCATCGCAACACTCAAAACCCCCCAATCGCTGTACCAAATCACCCAATAACCAAACATGGGCACCTGCAAAGTTGGACATAAATATATCATGCAGCTGAACAAATGCAATAATATCTTATTTAGTTGGAAATTTTTTCTCGTTCCGTCTCTGCACTCACTGTCCTAGTAGGAACTCTCGTAATTTTGCATGGCTTTCCTTTTCCATTAGTTTCTTGTAATCTCTGTACTTATAAAAGCTTGGAGGTGTTGAAGCTTTCCCTCTTAAAGTCCCCTTCTCCTTCCATGATATCAAAATTCATATCCACTGACAAATATTATAATTTCAGTCCTCAAACGCAATCTAGGCCTCATCATTGTTATCAAGTACACCCAACAAGTCTATCCTATTATTTGCTTAATTTTTTTTTTTTTTAGAACCTGGCTCTTAAATAGTTGATTGACAATTTGAGGAGATTGTATGTATTGTTCTGATTTTAATTATATGAGTTTGTTAGGTTACTGAAATGGCTCCCCATGAGCATGAAGGTTTATCAATAGATTCTTATGTCTATTGATCCAACTGAAATAACCTCAATTGATATAGATGAGCTGGTGACCCTCTCTAGTCCCTCTTTTCATGACTCTGATGATCTTTTGCCGAACATTGAGGTATCAAGATGAACCTAGATTTTTTTATTTAGCTTACCAGTATTGCTAGCAAGCATCTGCCCTTTTCTAATTTCTTAGATTATCATATTCCTGGTTTGCTTAATCTGCATGGAATTCGGCTATCAGTTGATGGTAAGAAAAATAGTGTTTGCTTATTACCTCAATATTATTGTATGAATTTGTTAGGTTACGTATTCATCATGTCAGGGTTCATCAGTATATTCTACATCTAATTATCTAACTGGGACAACCACAATGGATGTCCGTCAGCCAGTGGGCCACTCTAGTTTGGCATCTCATATGGCGCTAACCGGTTATGAAGTCAACTACAGCAATCAATTGCCAGATGTAGAGGTATGAATGCGTACATTGTTCATATTTGGCTTACCACTGGTGGCAGCTAGCATTTTTTTAGTGTGTTCATCAGCTTCCTTTTTCTTTTCATAAATAGTCTATTTGATTCTTTGTTTAATTTCTGAATTTCATATGGCTCTAACTGGTTATGAAATAAACTCCTGTGAGATATCAAACATGAACGTAGAGTTGTTTATCTTTGGCTTAGCATTAAAAATTGCAAGCATTATTCTTAGAGCTGTTTCATTTTGCTTTTTCTTTTTTGTAGTCTATCCTATTAGTTGCTTAATTTTTGCTTAGAACTTGGCTATTAGTTGATAATCTGAAGACTCAATGTTTGTTATGACCTTAATATGTGGATTTATTAGGGTTCTTACTCCCTTTCCTGTGAAAGTGGTATTTTATCATCAGAAGATCCTCGTAGAATTTTCTTTTGTTAGTTGCAAGAATAATGAAGCGAGGACGATGATGGATCTAAGTGATGAGCCAATGAAACACGTGGGCACTGGATCAAACCCTGAATCTTATGTACTTTTAACAGATTACGATGTCAACCATGATAAACAATTGCAGACCATAGAGGTATGATTGACTGTGAATGTTTGTGTATGTTAGTAGTTTCTTCTAAGAGCTCCCCAGTATGTGTGTGTGCATCTGTGTTGGAGGGGGGCTGGTGTGTGTCTGCTTTTGTGTGTTTGCAAGATGTTATGAAGTTAGTCTCTAGGTATGGTATATGTGCAAGCTTGTATTTGCATGTTCAATTGTGTGATGAATTTCCCTCTTTACTTAGATAATGCTGCAGTCATAGTTCAATTAAAATCCTCTCTCTTGTTCTAGTAATAGATTTGGCCAGCATAAGATCCTGTGGCAATTATTAATAAAGTTTATATATTTTTTCAAGGTTCAAATGTTGGGAAATGGTGTTAAGAAATACATTGATTTGGCAGCATCTACCTCCTTTGACGACCTGTATAAGCCTCTATGGGAGATGTTCAACATTGGAGAAGAGCTCTTTGGATCCCGAGGCAAATGGCTCCTTCTCTGCTTTGATGGCAACAATAACAGGCTGATCCTTGATGAACATCCATGAGAGTAGGTCCATCTATTTATTCATGTACACTTCAGTCTTTGTTCTCATTCTTGTCTCTCTCTCTCTCTCTTTTTCCTTTTTTCGCATAATGAATTTGCCGTAAAATTTGAAATTCCTTGCTTATAGTTATGCTTTTGAAGGTAAGCTGGCGTCTAGTTTCCGGGTGTTTATTTAGGTTAGGCAACTTAGAAGGGCATCACAACCCTCAAGGCCTCAACCCGTAACAGAGTTCAATTAGGTACTGCCTTTGGGACCTAAGACAGAGCATCAAGTAAAGTGAGAGACAATTGGGCTTAGCATCTCACTACGTTAACAATGTTAGTATACAATGTTATTTACCTAGAGGCTAGATGGTCCTCAGATAGTTATTGATCATACAATTCTTGCAGTCCTAAAGTAAATTAAAGTCTTCAATTCTGATTTTCTAACAAGAAAAAAAAGCTTTCAAAGCTTCTTGGCTACAGCCTCTTTTACTTGTACAGAGTTTTTGAATTGAGTTAAAGGACTTATTTGTATAGATTTTCTGTTAAAAAAGTTGGCTAATTCTGTTATTTTGCCATTTAGAAAATGCAATTCTTTTTAACTCGGATGAACATTATGATAGTCCTCCATTCTGTTTTACTTATCCTAGGCGCCAAGAGAAGCAGAACATTTAGGAAGAATAGGATGCATAGCAGGGGAATATTACTAGCTGAATTCTTTTAAGGCAGAGAATGGAATCGAAACGGTTAGGACTTGTGGTCCCACCTGGAATGATGAGAGGATTTATTTAGGCTGATTGAATAAGGTCGGTTAGGAAGTTTAGAGGGGGAGGGAGAGAGAATTAGACTGGTCCTTCTTTGATTTTCCAGTTTTATCAATAGTATACAATCTGGGCTGACTCTTATAACTCAAATTGATTTCCATACTCTCTGTTTTCCTTAATTTTCTGCATCTATATTGTTTTACTGGTCTATTGCCTTGGGGAGTCTACCACACTACTTTTGCGTCCAGCTGTGCAGTAACTCTTGCAATGCTGGGGCCTAAAACTTTGTGGTGCCTTTCACGTTTTACATCTTAATCTGAACAGGTTTCAGGTTGTAATCTGAATGAAATGTCAAAATGCTTGAAAAAGAAGTAGTATAATTTACATGAGCATATATACAGCTTATAGCGTACTTAATCAATATCGAACGTTTTGTAGTCGCTTAACTATTTGTTGTCTATAACAAATTGTAGATTCCAGTCATTTCCCTTCTTTGCCAATTGACTTAATTTCATTTTGATTCTGTTAAATTTTATTTGACTGCAGCGCCTTCTGCAAGGTCGTGAGGAAAATTTAATCAGTCCAGGAGTCAATGATAGCCAATATAGCGAATCAAATTGAGAAATGAAGGTAACCAGGAGGAAAGAAACTTGGGTACATCCTCTGCATGCAGCATAGCCAATCATCAAGAGCTACATATGTGCCACCTCGGAACGCATGACTAAGACTCTGCTTGATGATCGGCTACACTGCATTGCAGCAGATGTTGCGAAGGTTCTCTTATTGACGAGACCTTTTGTTGGAGATTTATATCTATATATTGTCGAAATGAGATAAGCGACCGTGCTATATTATTTATTGTGAGCATGTTTTGTCGGCAAGAGAGATTTATAATTAAAATAATTATGGAGACAATAGGCTTCAACATATATATTTGATATACTTCATATGTGTAACGACATTTTTCTGTATAAGCACGTAGCTAGTATTTATGTTGTTGTCTTATCATACGGATGAAAACATGGAAAATTGGGAATTTTGCATATATACTAAAAATATTTTTATTATAAAAGTTGGAGGTGAGCGAGAGAAGAGTTTCTGATGAATGCGTAAAATATAATGATACTTGGAATTCTGAGCGATGGTGATAGAGATAGTGATGGGATAAAGTAGAGGAAAGATATGTGAAGTTTTGGAGAAAAAAAAAGAAGAAGCAAATTCATTGTAATATGCATGAATATGTTACAATTGGAAACTCTTTTAGCTGATAAAATTTGATTCCTCTGCCTTGTTTACCAAATCTAAAGAAAATGTCAAGTTTTAGTTGAAATCTTCAGTCTGCAGCAATCAAGTAAACTAGTAATTTTCGTTTTGCTTTCATAGGTTTGCTGTTTAGTTTAGGTGTTAAGCCAGTATTATTAGATATACAATCTCTCATTACACATATAAGGTCATGCTAATCTTAATTACAAATTATTCTTTTTTGTTATTATAAACTTAATATTAATTCATTGGATAAGTCGGTAATTAAATTAGGAGTATTTAGAGTATATTTGTTGTTTGATATTTTTATTTATAAATTCAAATTGTAACTTAGAACGACATCTAATACGCTTAATTGGCCACTTCATGGATCTACATGTAAGACTTCTTCATATCATTTAAAAAATTAACTAATTAGTAGCTATATTGACTCATTTGTAAGATCCTTGTGAGACTTAGTTTGGTCTATATTACAAGTGTTAGTAAGGTTGTTGCAAGTAAATTCATATTTATAAGTTTAAACTTTTAGATAAGATAACACTCTCAACATAGGATCAAACAAATTCATTTGACCTAGCGATTTAAGGTTCTGAATCCTCTCAATGCAAATCCAAAGAAAATTTAACTCATTTATAATACTCAAAAGAGACATGTGAGCTTCGATCCACAGGCAAGAACTTACATATGAAGGTACATATTGGAGGGTAAAAACTATTATGTAGCACGCACTAGTTTTTATATCGTATCTTCTATTAAGTTCTAAAGTGTTACTAGTCCCCTGCATTTTCCTGTTTGGATATGACATGAAATTGGCGGGTTAATTCAATGCCTGAAGAAGCTGTTGAGGAGCTCGTTCAATGATTGAAGTAATCTAAAGTTTTAATAGCCACTACTCGAAAAATAATTGATTGTTTTGTTAGCACATTGTTGGACTGATTGAATGATGAATGAGAAGCTTTCCAAACAAAGCTGAGAAAAAAAGATACTTGTGTTTTTTCTTCTGTTCTACTGCAGNATGATAAGCTTTCCAAACAAAGCTGAGAAAAAAAGATACTTGTGTTTTTTCTTCTGTTCTACTGCAGATTTTTTTTTTTTTTTTTCAGAATCTGTGCTGCACTTCTCTTCTTGCTTGTTAGTGGGTTGTGTGTGTATTTATTGCCCAGATTACAGAGAACACTATTGCCATCCGGGAATGAATGGGAGCAGTCGTTCTATAGAAACATGGAATACAAGAACCTTGTCGAAATGGATTCTTTAATATAATTTTGTTTTATCTTCTCAATTTGTATGACATTTGCTTCAATCATTCTATCCTTTATTATATTAATTCACAAATATCATATAAATATATTAATTATGAATGAATAGTACATCAGATAGATAAAATAATTAAAATTATTGTATCAATATGTTACAACGGACACTATAGGTTTTTAGGACAATAATGTATCAGAAGATGAAAGAGGAAGAATGAGAGGAGAATAAAGTAGGAAGAACAAAATAAATAAATAAGAGGAAGGAAGAAGGAAANGAAGAAACACACTAAAGAAGTGAAATGAAGGAGGAAAGTACATTTTAGCTTTAAAAAGTTTGATTGGGCCTGTATTTTACTTTAAGTTATTGTCAGGAAATAGTAACAATGCACCAAAAAAAGCTTCTTCATTTTGATAATTAATCAATCTAAATCAGAACTCAGTTCTATGAAGAAGACAAATGTGAAGGATGTCTTTGATGAAATAACAAAGAACTTCCTCGTTAAAAATAAAAGACAATCAACTTGGTCTCTATCAATTTGAGCTGAGGTGGGCAGGAGTTCAATAGACTAATAAAGGAAAGGAAAGGAAAGCCATTGGCTTTTTGAAGGGATTTCTGTTTGGACCCTAGAAAATTGAAAAGTCACATCTACATCCTAATTGAATATAAAATTAATACTAACCCTCCAAAACTTAACTTCCGTTAGTTACATTTAATGGTGTTACAGTAAAAATCAGGATAAATATATAAACACCCCTCTGATTTACTAAAAATTATTTAGGATATGAAATATATTTTTGTTATTTTTTTATACTCTTATAACATTTTATTAATTTTTAATTATTTTAATAAATAAAATATCGATAATACTTTTATAATATTAATTAGTTTTAAATGATTATAAAAAATAAAGTCTTTATGCGATTTTATAATCAATGGAGTAAATTTGTTATTTTTTAATATATCAGATGGGTGTTTAGATATTTATCCTGATTTTCACTGTAGCAGTGTTAAGTATAATTAATAGAAGTTAACTTTTGGGGGAGGGGGGGTCAGTGTTAGTTTTATATTTAGGTGGGATGTGGTTAATGAATTTTAATTTTTCAAATGTAAATACCCTGTTAAATTGAAAAAGAAAAAGGGCTTTAAGTCTCCCACGAAATAAAGCTTATGATCGGTAAACAGGCAATTGCCTTGAAGCTTCTCCATTCCTGATCAACTTGATCGGTAAGCTTACGATTGGAGCTAGTTTACACGGCAAACAGGCAATTACCTTGAAGCTCGTCCACTCATGATCGGTATGATTTGTTAAAATAAAGAGTAAAGCTAGCTACAATGACACAATTAATAACTGGTGGGAAGGACAAACAAAAAATATGAAGAAGCAAGATCAAGTGTAAAGCGAAACATAGTATGAGCACAGCTTATGGACAACATCGACCGGATTGGGTTATTTCGCCGGCGAAGGAGGCATCACTTCTTGTTTGAAGTAGGTCGTCGTTATATATATATATATATATATATATATATATATATATATTCTC
>JANKKB010023724.1:0-11081 GCA_026225775.1 Bursera palmeri
TGAACCATGAATGTGCCATGATTTAACCATAAAACCCAACAGTTTGTAATAATTGTGTTGTGTAGGAAAATAAAAAGAAACACTCCAACTCAAATAACACAAGAAAAAAGAGATAATATTTGAAGAAGAAACTCTACTAACTTAATTCTCCTTAATTAAAATTAATTAAATAAAAAAGGTTTATATAATGGATATATCCTAATTCCACTCAACTAACGAAACTTAGTAATATTAAATAACTAAGCCTAATTCAAATCAAATTATAACTCACTAAATCCATATTCAACTTAACTTAGATTTATCTAATAAGTTATACTTCTAGTCTAACATATATGTTTGGTTTAATTTCCAACATTCCCCCTTAATCCAAGCTCTAATCATATCATAAAATTAATGTATGGTTTCCTCGCAAAATATAATAACCATAATCATGGATGCTCTCCATTTTTTTTAATGCTATTCGTCTCGATCTTTTGCTTCAAGCTCGCTTCTATCTGATCTTTATTCCTTGCATTCATTCTTTTATGAATGGCTTCCCAAACCGCATTAGCGTTTTCATTATCCTCGTTGTACTCTTTATTGTCATTTTCAAAATCTGTGGGACCAGAATAATATTTTGCAAACAATCAGACTAAATTGATATTATATAGGAGCCTATTTGTCACAACCATAAATTCTAGGGAGTAGATTATCCATCGACAATCTCCAATGTACGATTTTTCGACTACAAAACCTAGATTCTGAATTGATCTGGGCTGGTGGTGATGTCTCATTTACCGGATTCCGAAAATATTTTTGGAAAACCTAGATTCTGAATTGATCTGGGCTGGTGGTGATGTCTCATTTACCGGATTCCGAAAATATTTTTGGAAAAAAATATTTTTAAAAACTTTGTGACTACCTAATCTATCATGTGGTGGTAGAGGTGAGAATTCACTTGCCCATTGAAATTTTTGTTGCGACAATAATGAAGAATACTAACGGTGATAAATAGTGACTGGTAGCCATGAGACTTGACTGCCTTGAACTGTATTAGCATCGACCATTGCCATAATATTAACATTCATAATTGAATTCTTTGAATTTTCAAGATCTTCTTCTACTCTCAAAATTGATTTAAGATATATCTGGGACTTTTGTTTATCTGTATCTTAACTTGAATCAATGCATATTCGAGTCTATCTAAAACTCAAATTTTTCTTTCCTAAAACCGTTATCGGTGTTCATCAGAAAATCTCATACCTTCGTAGTTGATGTTGCATGAGTAACTTTCTTGAAAATATAGAGCTTTACTAACTAATTTATATAAGTCATTATGTTCATTACTTAGACGGAATACTCGCCAAGAGGGAGGGAATTTGGCTAGATTATTGAGGTTATTTGACTTCTTAATGAAGTAGAAAAAATAGAAAAAGAAGGAATTATATTTATTAAAGGATTATGAATTTTACTTCTATTAGGAATATAAAATCCCAATATGTAACTATAAATATAGCGATTGAGAGTCAGATCTAGTTAATGAGATAAGGCTAGATAGTAAGAGGTTACACAAGGGTGATCCTCTATAGTAAAGAAAAATATGTAACTATAGGGATGGAAATAAGAGTTAGTTTATTAAACACCAGAGATATCACAATGAATATCGGTGTACTCTTATTTTTGTGTGTTAATGAGTGGATTTCTCTCTCATATGTGGATGTAGGCAAATTTTACTGAACCATGTAAATATAGTGTTTCTTTTGCGATATAATTTATTCTATATATTTTAAATCTTGATATTTTAGACATGTTTCTGCGTAAATTTTTCCAACGGAGATATTTAATATAATAGAGCCCTGAAATTATTTTCTATTTCATCTGCCCAACCTCGGTGTTGTTTTACCGAAGTCATCAATCAAACTAATAAATTACCTGCAACCTCCATTTGAAGTAACCTCTACTGAACATAGGTCTGAATGAACAAATTCTAATGGCTTCTTCGCTCTCCTCGGTCTCCCTACAGGAAACGAATCTTTGTGCTTTTTTCCCAAATACACGATTCACAAACTTCATTTGGGGAGTTAATAGAAGGCAAGCCATAAACCATTTTCTTAGTAGCAAGTAACTTCAAACTCCCAAAATTCAAATGCCCAAAAAGGAAATGCAACAACCAATTTTCATCATCAATAATTGAACTATGGCAAGGTAAATTTCCACTATTAAATTTAATGGAAACAAATGGTTAGGAGTCATTTTTACATTCCGTATTAGCCGTTTGCATTTATTATCGATGGTACAACATCCATTGAAAATCCGCATAGCGTACCCCTTTTCTGACAACTGCCCCATGCTTAATAGATCATGATAAAGACTTGGAACAGAAAGCACATCTAAGATAAAGTTCACAGACCCATCCTTTAAACTTGATGGAGATTTTGCCTTTTCCAGTAACCGCTACCTTTGTTTTATTCCCAAATTTTAGCTCTGAACTATATTATCTCCACCATTCTCGACAACATTGGCATCTGATCTTTTAGATTTCCACTCATATTGATAATGGCCAATTTTTTTATAATTAAAGCACTGAATATGCGACCTGTTACCATTTTTACCACCCGAACCCGATTTAAATTTTTTCGAGCCTTTATTTTGAGCTCCTTGATTCTTTTGATTTGAAACAGAATTACTCTGAGATGTTTCTGACCCTCTCTACAAATTTAATTGACTTTATAATGCTTCTTTAATCTTGAAACTTCATTGTTGAATTTCTCTTAGGAGCAAAGTGGGCATTCAATTAAAATTTTATGAACAAATAAGGGTACTGAATATACTGTTTGTGGTGATTTTCGTAAGAAAAATGGTATTGAGCATTAATTGACTGCTAGATATATTCCCCACCAAAATGGAGCGACGGAACGAAAAAATAGAACGGTGATGGACATAGTCAGATGCATGTTGCATTTAAAAAAATTGTCCAAAAGTTTTTGGGCAGATGCCATTTCTTGTTCTATCTACGTACTCAATAGGTGCCCTACAAAACGCATTTTTGGGAAAACACCTCAAGAGGCTTGGACTCATAAAAAGCCTAATATTAGTTACTTGAAGGTGTTTAGTTGTATTGCATATGCCTATGTGCCAGATCCATTGAGAAAGAAACTTGATGATAAGACAGAAAAATGTGTTTTTATAGGCTATAGTCAGGTGACAAGAGCCTATAGACTATATAATCCAGCAATTGGGAAGGTGATTGTCAATCGTAATGTTACTTTTGATGAACAGGGTGTTTGGGATTGGATTAATGAGAAAGAAAAGACATCAGATATAATTATCGAAGAAGAGAAGCGAGGTTGAAGCAAAAGATCAAGACAGATAGCATTCACATAAGGAATCAAGCCAAAATCCCAATAATCTCCCTTTTGACGAGTATTTCATCTACGTAACAACCACGATGAAGAAAACACATTCATTATCACCATCCATGTAGGAATGTGACCATGCCAATTTTGCCAACAAAAAAAAAAAATATTGAGAATCACTCCACCTACAACTTGAAACTGTTGTAGACAATCTCTTTTGTGTATACTCAATCTCGATAAAAAACTTATATCCTATAACTTGAAATAATTGTAGAGAATCTCTTTTGTGTATACTCAATCTTGATAAAGAAATCATTTCCCTGATTGTTACCAGAGGCTCTGATAGCACTGTTAAGAAAACTATACGAAAATATACTAATATTAAGATTGGTAATAATTCAATAACACAAAGAAACATAATATTTAATGTGGTTCGGTATCGCTTACTTACATCACTGATAAAGATATAAATCCACTAGATCACAAATATATAAGAATATAAAAGATAACACACCAAATTGGTGTTCTAATCGTTACCTAATATATTAGTGCTTGAATGGTAGCCCGATGCCTACTATCATTCAACCTGAAGGTATTCTACCTAATGCCTAATATAATAAAACAACCTACTTTACCGATGTAGATCCAAATATCTTTTATGTCTCTTCTCAAAACCCTATAAGGGTATTTAACCCTTATAGCATATGAAGATCTTCATATGCTAGATCTGATTCTCATAACTAGATCTGATTCTTAATCTCTATATTTATAGCATATGAAGATCTTCAATTTCTAATAGGAGTAAAACTTATATTGATTCAATAACTCTATTTTTCTATTACTTCTATTCTTATAGAAGTCAACTAGAAATAAGAAAATAGAATCTTAAATAAAAGCAAATCATAAAATCTAATTCTAAAAGAAAATTGAGCCGAAGCCGCAGATCTTTGACTTGATTTCTTCAAGCTAGGATTCAGGTCACACTCTAATAAATCTTCACCTTGATATGAATTCAACCACAAACTCTTCATCCATTTCACAAAGACAATTTTTATTCATTGGGCAATGACGACAACATCTTATCAATTCTATATTGCATGTTATCCAAATCCATCTGTGTAAGAACAACATGCATCTTGATTTGCCATAACAAAAGTTTAGTGCTGCAATCCAAAAACAAAATTTCGTATTTCATAGAAGTCATTGCAACAATCAATTCTGACCCAAATAATGTATTATGAATATGTCCCTATAAATAGTATCATTGTGAATAGTGACTTGCATGAACAATGCCATGTGAATAATACATCCTAAACAGAACATGTGAATAGTATCTTATCGTCATAAATAGTACCACCATGAATAGTAAGAATAGGTGTCAGGCTCCAAAACCAATTTGTAAGGATTCTAATGTAATAACAAACAAAAAACTGAATGAAATACCAAGAGTAACATGCACTGAGTTACGTGAAAAAATCCTAACATCAGGAAAAAACTACAGATAGAGAAAAATAAGAATTCAATCTTTGGGAATCGCACCACCTACAATTTTTAATCGTTGTAAACAATTTCTTCTATGTATACCAATCTCAAATTTTTCTTTACTAACACCATTATAGGTGTTCATCAGAAAATCATATACTTCCTTAGCTGATGTTACATGAGTAACTTTCTTAAAAATATGGAGTTTTACTAATTGATTTATATAAAATCGACCTTTAAATCTTTCTCTCAATCTTCTGCCAAACTTTCTCTTTGTTTTGGCATTAATTCTGCTTGATCCACTGTACCTCAATTCCTCGATCTATGATCTCCCATATATCTTCATATTGAAACAAGAGTTGTATCTCAACTCTCCAAAATTGAAAATTATCTCCATCAAACTTAGAAAATTGCAAAAAGGAAAATTTTTCTTGTAGATATACTTGCAGATCCATATCTTTGCAATGCTCGCTCAATATCTGACTGACTCTAATTCCTAGCCATCTTTGACTTCTTGAATCAACTGACTCTCATACCAATTATAAGAAAATAAAAAGAAATACTGCAACTCAAGCAACAAGAAACAAAGTTAATATTTGATGAAGAAACACTATTCATTTAACTCTACAAGAAAAAAAGATAATATTTGAAGAGGAAACATTACGCATTTAATTCTCTTTAATTAAATATCCTAATTCCACTCCACTAACAAAACTTAGTAATATTAAAATAAGCCAAATAAGTAAGCGTAATTCAAATCTAAATTAGAACTCACTAAATCCATATTCAACTTAACCTGGATTTATCTAATAAGTTACAAATATGCTTGGTTTGATTTCCAATATGTTGCACTACGGAAAAGTTCAAAGGATTGCCTTTTGTAATAAGAATATTATTCTTATTACATTTACTTTTATGAATTCATTCATCATCTCCCTGTATCTTTGAATTAAACTATATAAATGATTAAGAAGCTGAAGTAAAAATTCAAAGATAGAATATTCTTCCAATTAAAATAAATATAGTTTGTTCCTCAAAATAGATTTTCGTTAGATGGTAATTTGGAAACTTATGCACAGTCGTGTGCCGAAAGCTTTTCTTAAAGTAAGATGTGCACATTACAAGCCTGAAGCTGCTTAGTACTAGGAATTCAAGATCTGCCATTATGCTTTTGCGGCAATTACTTCATAAATTTTTTAATACATAGTGCAAAAGGCTAATGTAAATGATGCTCGCGAGCCAAATATTTTCTATTTCATCATGCATTGATCAAATTTCTCCCCCATGCCTAAGCAGGTAATCCACCTAACTTGATGTAAAATGTCTGTGTTGATGCAGCGATGCTAAGATGCACTTCATTGAGTGTATTCAGTATTATAAGCTCAAAACAGAGCTTGCAATATTACTTGACAGAACAAAGCGAGTAAAAAAAAGAATAATATGACTCGACATTATTGATGATTTTTCAGAAACTTTTATTGTACAACAATGAGTGTAAATTACTTTTCTTTGAACCATGTCAAAAATCTGTGCTTTGACAAACAATATATGAGCTGAGATCAATAGCTCAATACCTTTTGTGATATACAACAAGCAACGAGCGGCTTGTCTGAGGTTGAGCAGGAGCACATGTCATACTAGTAGAGACTTTAGTTTCGAGCCTTACGTTCGTTTTGCCTAAGCAACCTCGCCAATGATAAAGAAGTAGCTTCCACTAATAAATTAAATTAACTAATCAATCCGTTCAAGATTGAACAACACCATTTCCTCAAGAGCTGATCGAAATGGGCTCCGGGGAAGACTCTGGAGATTCTGGATTGCAAGATAAGCCTTCTCTTTTGCTAATTCTTGTGCTTTCTGAATGCCTCCACAACTCTTTACTAATCCAATGGCTTCTTCAAGGGAACCAGTCTCACAGAATTCAGATTCAATAATCTCTCTCAACTTTGGCTCTTTCTCTAGAGCAAAAATAACTGGTGCTGTCAGGTTCCCTTTTGCCAGGTCACTGCCAGCTGGCTTCCCCAGCTGCTCCGCTGACTGTGTGAAATCCAAGATGTCATCAACAACTTGAAAGGATAGCCCAAGATTCTTACCATAATCATACATTTGATTCGACACACTGCTATCAACCCCACTAAAAATAGCAGCTCCTTTGGTACTAGCAGCGATTAAGGAGGCAGTTTTATAGTAGCTCTTCAGCAGATATTCCTCGAGTTCGAGTTCACAGTCAAACAAGCTAGATGCTTGCTTTATTTCACCACTTGCAAAATCTTTAATAACCTGTCATAACAATGAAGTTCAGACATAAACTAATTTGACGGCCTATGTGCACCCCCTCTGATGCCTAAAAATCTAATTTTAAGAGTTCAGAAATATCTTTTCATGAAACATCTATGAACAACCATCAAAAAGTAGACTGAACTTTTTCCGAGTATGGAAACAGATGGAGTTTCTGTATACCTGGCTGATGAGCTTAATAACTTCAAGGTTTTCAAGATTTGCAAGGTACCACGATGACTGAGCAAACATGAAGTCTCCTGCCAGTACTGCTACTCTCGTGCCGTACAATTGGTGTACAGTTTCCTTCCCTGCGTATAAGGAGCAATCAGTCTAAATCAGAAGGAACCTTGATGGCATAAAAGTTAAAAGAAAAAAGAAGAAACATGATATGTCACGGATGTGAAAACTGGTACCCAAATGACATGGAAACACAACGGCAATTATACTGGCAGAACCCCAATTTTATTGCTGGGCAAAATTAGTGATTTATAAGATTATGAGGTCATCTTCAATCATACCAAATACTGTTATTATATTTCATCTGCAAGATAACCATTACAAATGAAGTTAATTTAAACAAAAAGGAAAGGGTGTTGAAAAATTGAAAAGTTTTTCAAACTTTTAAACTATTCTATAGATGTTATTCATTCAACTTTTAAAATATTACTATAAATTGAAAATTAGCATATTCTCCAGATTTTTTATTTTTTTTATTATTTTTCAGTTCTAACGACTGGCCTCAACCACAAGGGAAGTCCTTCCCCTCAGCTAAACCCTCTTTGGCTCCCACCCAGGCTTGACTATAATAATAGAGATGTCTCCTCACATTTTGGAAGGAGGCCTATGAAATAGGTCTCACATGAGTATTCTAAATTCCTAACCTAACAACCTTGTGAAATATGTTAATAATCAATCAATTGCAGCTCTATATAGTTTCTATTCCTTTCAGAGTTATATGCAGTAACTCCCATTTGGTATCAAACCAACTTCACTAGACTAAAAATGCTACTATTTATAATCTTTTTCTCAAAATCATCAAACCATCAATAATTCTGTATCTACTTTAAATTTTGTTATGTGTCTACGTCACTGCTCTATGTCAACACCCTATAACTCCACTAACAATTGACACCTATTTAAAAAGAATTATAACTATCTCATATAAACAATTGCTGCAGTACCATGAAGAGATAGTTGTCTTTCAAGGGTGAATAAATACATGCTACAAGAATATATACTTACATTATTTTGTTGTAAGAAGCTCCTGACATGAGTATAGTTCATAGGGTCATTATATGAATACTGATCCATTAAATTCAGAAAGGACTTATCATGGATTATTTCACAAATAGATTCCATTTACCATTGTCAGAATACAATATACAAGGTACCATCTTCTTAAGTACCCAGAAGGATTTTATTCAGCCAGTATGTTCCCAAGATCTTGATATGATTAATGTGATTAATCCTATAGTGCTCCTCTACCATCCAACCAAATTAAGCTAAAGTTAGAAGCAAATCACAAGATTAGGTTGAAAACACCAATTCAACATACTGCATACAGAATGCGTGCGTGAGTTCTCTTTCCACTCATTTGCACTCTTATGTATTGGTTATTAATTTTGTACGTAAAAGCAATATGATGCCTGCTGCAACCTAACATAAAAATGTTAATAGCTTCCTTAGAATAAATTAAAAGGTTAAAATCCAAGTGCACTCGATAATCAAGGTTTCGATCTATGACAAAACAATAGGTGTATATGGACACAACAAAGTGCAATAAGCTGCAAAAATATGTCAGCTTCGTGCTGCTCAGGTTAATATAGATTCACATGGCAGAAAAAGGCTTCTACAACGTTTTACATCAGATTTTGATGTAAGTATATAAATGTACCTCTTAGAATAAATTAAAAGGTTAAAATCCAAGTGCAATCAATAATCAAGATTTCAATCTATGACAAAACAATAGGTGTATATGGACACAACAAAGTGCAATAAGCTGCAAAAATACGTCAGCTTCGTGCTGCTCAGGTTAATATAGATTCACATGGCAGAAAAAGGCTTCTACAACATTTTACATCAGATTTTGATGTAAGTATATAAATGTACCTCTTCTCATATTACTTTCATCTAATACATCATCATGTATCAAGCTTGCAGTATGAATCATCTCAATGATTTCAGCTAAACGTCTATGCTCTGTTGTAAGTTCTCTGAGAGAAAGAAGCACAGAATGAATCTCCTATTTGTTTTGCATTATTTAAGAAGTTCATAAGAAAGNATCTATGACAAAACAATAGGTGTATATGGACACAACAAAGTGCAATAAGCTGCAAAAATACGTCAGCTTCGTGCTGCTCAGGTTAATATAGATTCACATGGCAGAAAAAGGCTTCTACAACATTTTACATCAGATTTTGATGTAAGTATATAAATGTACCTCTTCTCATATTACTTTCATCTAATACATCATCATGTATCAAGCTTGCAGTATGAATCATCTCAATGATTTCAGCTAAACGTCTATGCTCTGTTGTAAGTTCTCTGAGAGAAAGAAGCACAGAATGAATCTCCTATTTGTTTTGCATTATTTAAGAAGTTCATAAGAAAGGATTCTGAACATTGCTTACTTCAGTCCTACTAATTCTGCTGTTGCTCTTGACACTAGGAAAACCAAAGCTGGTCTCATCCTTTTACCACCAGCACCAAAGATCTGCTCTGCTGCAGACATTAGAACTGGGTTATCTGCACCAACAATCTATCAGAGCATCAACATCAGCAAAACAATTTTGCAATCCAATATGAAAACAATGAAGAAATACTCGTATCAAATTTAAATAGTGCCCTCATCTTGCATAAGTAAAATTACACAAGAATATAATAAGGTGCTACAGAACAAAATACAAGGGACATAACATACACAGGAACTGAAGTCCAGCTTAACTGCAAGTACTATCATCAACAAAAAAACATATACAAGCTACAAATAGTCAATGGAAAAAATGAAGGTAGCATGGTGCTAGTAAAGCATCAGCACCATCTGAAGAGGGAATTCAACTGCAAACAAGTTCAATATCATATGCCATACAACTGCCAGCATCAAGAAATCAAATTGGTGCTACAGAAATTTCTAAGGCACTGAGAACTACCTGAAATTGCAGCAAAAGTTAACAGCATTTAATTGACTACGACCTTTCTTCTTCAGTTTTTCCCTACTAGTTTGGATTCCCAACTGGATCTCTAGAAAAGAAATACAAACCTAGTGGGTGCTGCTATTTTTCATATATTTTATAGCCACGCTTACAATCAAATTCTATTGATGTCTAAAGCAAGCAAAGCATGCAACAGCCATATATCATCTGAAAAGTGAAATGGAAACTGAAAGATATTCTTTTGGAAATTAAGAGAATATTTATTCAAGAATATTTCTTCTTGAGCCCCAAAAACACTATGACATTATGATATAGGGTGTTTTGAGAACTTTGTCCCATATTCACTTTTTCTTGGTGTCAAACAAAATGATGGTCGATCCAAAGGAATTGAAATAATCTTACAAAATACAACTCATAGATGTACACAAGTATTAAATTTATTTATTGACAATGGATTACAAATTCTTCCAAGTCCAAAAGAAGTCAGATATTTTTCCAGTTATTGCAAAAAATTGCTTTTACATGGAATCAAATTGAACCTCCTTAACTTTACAATAAAAGACAGAAAAGCCAGCAAGACATTCTTCTCATTTCCCAATGAAACTGTAAATGCATAAATCTATAGAACCTAAATATAAAGCCATAGATACAGATAAACCTGAGCTCAACAGGCACCAGTTGAGGAACCATAAAACACGAATATAAAACGCCATCAACCAGCATCATATATTAATTCTTTAAAGAAAATAAAGATCAAAAACCACCTTCTCCATGGCCTTGGGCATTATGGCATACTTGATAACAATATAAAATATCATTCTGAAAGCAAAGA
>JANKKB010023724.1:11162-21831 GCA_026225775.1 Bursera palmeri
CGCAGGTCGTCAGCAACCACTTGAAATAAATTTCCCAGTGAAATTGGGCTTCTTGACTCTTTCTTCAAGTCCAACAGCGCTGGAGGAGCTTGACCAACTCCTACAGTAATTCCACAAGTAAATCAAATTTAGAATTGAAGCAGCAATTCAACATGACAAAGAAAATAAAAATGTTTTACCAATCCAAAGTCAAACTATGTATGCTAAAGAAAATAAAAATGAAATATAAAAGTTCAGGCAACAGAATAACCAACCATTACAAGAGTGGTATCAAACTGGATAAAAGTTAAGCTCAGATATAAACAACAAACACCAATACAATAGCATCAAGCAGGCAAGAAGCAAACATACTTGGCTAAAAAAAAAAAAATACCATTAAGCATAGTCTCGGATGTTTTGGTCGAATAATGTTGACACCGAGCAAGATTTTGCCTAGAAAAGACCAATCTCCCACCAGCACCACCTCTACTTGCACTTCTGCAAACTGCCGTTGTATAATTTCTTACAGTAGACCTATTAATGGAGGCATTAGAAGAACAGCCACAAGCCACCAAATCAAGCACACTTCTTCCAAAATCAAGATTGTGGCATGTCATTGACATCATTCTTAGCAACACCCAGAAAGCCGAAAAGCCACCAAATTTTGAGATAGAAATTTCAACTCAAATTCCCATAAAGACCCCTGGTGGGTATCATTAAAAAAGAAAAAAAAGAGAGAAAAAAAAATAGGAGCTTGAAAAGAAGTTTAAATGGGGGGAGTTTTGCGTGTTAAGCTCTTCTCTTCATAACGAACAAACAAGTGTTTTGGTGGACTGGAGCTTATATTGAGTGGTAACAAACAACCCACATAAGACTTAAAAGCATTTGTGTTTGTAGTTATGAGTTAAAAGAGAAGAGAAGAGTTCTTTGTTAAATGTAAGAGAGGACATAAACCGGCCTTATCTGTGGGTCAATATCAAATCCATGGCAAGAGAAGCTGGTGGTCAAATTCCAGCCAGGTAATCAACTTAAACTCCCTCTCTCTCCCTCTCTATATATCTTTGTATATGTATATCACTTTTTTTTTTTTTTATATATATATAAATAGTTTCCAAAAGAATTTTTGGACCATTAAGTATTTAGCAATTGGATGATCCATGGAATATCTTAATTTTCCATTTCTATTTGTGTGATACCCAATCATCCAACGCTTTGTTTCATTCGTATTTTCCCCCCATTTCATCTAATTAATTGTGCCTTATACTGTCTAATTTTCTGGATGACCAAAAATGACCCAATACTTATTCGGTAATTACCCAAAAATTATTACATTAACAGCTATCTATATAGTCTTAAGTCATATAATCGGAGGTGGTGTAAATATTACTAGATGGATAAAAATAAAAATAATAAATAAAATTTTAAAGTAACTATTTATCCAATGAGATTGTGATATCTCAAATCTAACATTGTATGAGGGGTGGAGATAATTTAACAGTTGGGGGTGGACAATGTAAGAAATAAAAATTAACTAGGAAAAAGAAAAAAAAACAACAATTAAAAGGGGATCAAACTTGAAAGTCTAAATTTAAGGACTAAACTAGTTAAAAATTGAATTTAAAAAAAAACAATTTGGAAAATTTTTTAAAATGATTCCTTTTTAACGGGCTTTGTAGAAATAACCTCCCTCCCCCAAATTTATCACCCCTAGCCTCCAAAATTTCAAATGACATCAATACCCTTAATATAGCCTCCCTTTGTCATTTTTCATTTACTCCTCTCTTACTAACTTTAACTAACCCTTTTAACTCTTCCCAACTAACTCTACTAATTGCAATAGAAAATACAAAATAAACTATTTTTATTCTAAAAACATTGTGGATCTTACTCCACTTGATATCCAAGACTTTGACGTGATTCTAGGTATGGATTGGTTATCTAAGTATTATGCTTCTGTGGATTGTTTCAAGAAGGAGGTGATATTTAGAAGTCCAAGTTTACTTGAGATAGTGTTTTATAGAGAACGTCAAATTCTTTCATCTTGCATGATATCTGTATTAGATGCCAAATGACTACTTAACAAGGGTTGTTTTGCTTACCTCGCCCATATGGTAGATATTAGGGTTATAGAAGTGAAGCTAGAAAACATCCATGTAGTTAAGGATTTTCTAGTTGTGTTTCCATATGAATTGCCAGGGTTGCCACCAGATAGAGAAATAAAGTTTACTATAGATTTAGCTCCAAGCACCATCCCAATCTCTATGGCACCTTATAGAATGGCCCTTGCAGAGTTGAGGGAATTGAAGATTTAGTTACAAGAATTGGTAGATAAGGGTTTCATTCGACCCAGTATCTCCCCTTGGGGAGCTCCAGTCCTATTTGTTAAGAAGAAAGATGGGAGTATAAGGTTATGTATTGACTACAGACAACTAAATAAAGTGACTATAAAGAATAAGTTTCTCCTTTCGTGTATTGATGATTTGTTTGATCAGTTTCAAGGTGCTAAGGTGTTTTCTAAGATTGACTTACGATCAGGGAATCATCAACTTAAGGTCAGGCAGATGAATGTACCTAAAACTACCTTCAGAACTCGATATAGACATTATGAGTTCTTAGTTATACCATTCTGGTTAACTAATGCTCCAGCAGCTTTTATGGATTTATGAACAGAGTATTTCATCCTTATTTAGATCGTTTTATGATTGTCTTTATTGATGATACTTTGATCTACTCACGAGATAAGGAGGAACATGAGGAACATTTGAAAAGTGTATTACAAACTTTGAGAGAGAAGCAACTGTATGCCAAATTTGCTAAATGTCAATTTTGGCTTGACAAAGTGGTTTTTCTAGGACATGTTATTTCAATTGAAATGGCATATGTAGATCCTCAGAAGATATAAGCTGTAGTGAAATGGGAGAGACCAACAAATGTTATGAAGTTAGGAGTTTCCTAGGATTGGTGGGATACTATAACAGATTTATAGAAAAGTTTTCAAAAATTGCTGGCCCTTTAACTCAATTGACTCGTAAGGATGTGAAGTTTGAGTGGTCAGATGCTTGTGAGGAGAGCTTCCAATAGCTCAAAATGAGGCTAACTTCAACACCTAGTCTTACTCTTCCATCAGATAGTAAGAGATTTATGATTTATAGTGATGCCTCTAGGAAAGGTATAGGTTGTATATTGATGTAGCATGGAAAGGTAGTAGCTTACACTTCCAGGCAACTAAGGAAGCATGAATTGAATTATCCTACACATGATTTGGAGTTGGCTACAATAGTTCATGCTCTTAAGACTTGGCGACATTATTCGTATGGAGTGTCATGCCAGATCTTTACAGATCATAAGAGTCTCAAATATTTATTAACACAAAAAGAATTGAATATGAGGTAAAGAAAATAGATTGAGCTTATTAAGGACTATGATTGCATGATTAACTATCATCCTGGGAAGGCCAATATGATAGCTGATACTTTGAGTAGGAAATCTTTTAGTTTTTTGGCTAACTTGAAGGTGTCATACCTTCCATCACTAATAAAGTTGAAGTTTATGGTAGTGGATTTAGCAGTTAGTAGTTCAGGAGAACTGTTAGAAAATTTTCAAATTCGATCGATGTTGATTGATAAGGTCCGAGAAGGACAAACAGGTGATCCTTGATTGATGAGACTGATTGAAGAAGTAAAGGAAGGAGTACGAACTGATTATGTGATTAGAGATAATGGAGCCTTGGTTATAGATAACAGACTTTGTGTTCCTGATGTTGTAGAGTTAAAGAAGGAAGTTATTGAAGAAGCATATTATTCTGCTTATGTCATGCATCCAGGAAGCACTAAGATTTACCGTAACTTAAGAGAATACTATTGGTGGCAAGGTATGAAACAAGATATAGCAGAGTTCGTGTCTAAATATTTAGTATGCCAACAGATCAAGATTGAGCACCAGAAACCTGCTGGGTTATCTCAACCACTTCCAATTCCTAGATAGCAATAGGAGCACATTACTACCGATTTTGTGATAGGACTTCCACGTACTCAAAGTAGTCATGATAGTATTTGGGTGATAGTGGATCATCTAACAAATCTGCTCACTTTCTACCTCTCAAAGCCAACTACTCATTGAATAGGTTAGCTAGTATCTATGTGGTTGAAATTATATGATTACATGGAACACCGGTATCTATTGTATGATAGAGATCCTAGGTTCACATCTAGATTTTGGCCTAGTTTACATAAAGTTATGGGTACTAGACTGAATTTCAGTACTACTTTTCATCCTCAGACGGATGGCCAATGAAACGTACCATCCAAACACTTGACGATATGTTAAGAGCTTGTATTATGGAGTTAAAGGGTAACCAGGATGTGTACTTACCTTTTATGAAATTTGCCTACAATAATAGTTACTAGTCTAGTAGTGATATGGCTCCTTATGAGACATTGTATGGAAGGAAGTGAAGAACCCTTGTGCGTTGGGATGAGGTTGGTGAGATGAGACTTTTAAGTCCAAAGTTCGTTCAGACCAATGATAAGATAACGATCATCAGAATTAAAATGAAAATAGCTCAAGATAGACAAAAGAGTTATGCAGATAACCATCGAAGAGATCTAGAGTTCCAAGTGGGTAATAAAGTTTTTCTGAAGATCTCTCATTCGAATGGTGTTCTTCGTTTTGGTAAACGAGGAAAGTTAAGCCTGCTAGCGTATCAGTGCAGTTGCTTATATGTTGGCTCTTCCGCTAGAACTGTGCAGGATTTATAACATATTTCATGTCTCTATGCTCAGAAAGTATGTGTATGACTTTAGCCATATCCTCTAGCAGCAACCTGTAGTAGTAGCGGAAGACTTGTCATACGAGGAGGAACCTAAGGAGATTGGAGAGTGGAAGCAACAAGTACTTCGTTCTAACACCATTCCATTAGTTAAAGTGTGGTGAAAGAACCATTCTCAAGAAGAGACTACTTGGGAACGTGAGGATGTGATGAAGTCTCAGTATCTACACCTTTTTCCATCAGGTTTGTAATTTTAAGGATGAAATTTCTTTTTAGGAGTTTGTATTGTAACATTTGAAAATTTAAATTAGGGGTTAATTAGTTATAAAACAAAATAAGAGTGACTCATTAGAAGCACAAGATAAATATAAAGGGACTAAATAAAAAATTTGTCAATGAATATAAATGTCTAATATGAGAAACCCTAGTTACTCTTGAAAAATATTTTTCTCTCTTATTTCTCTCTCTACATCAATCCTCCCTCTTTTTCAAATACCATCTTTTGATCCAGCATCCTTTTATAACAAAAATTATATCATTGAAAAAAGCATCTCCCCACGATCCCAAAACTACCAACCAAGTGGCGATCAGATCACCGAATTTGCCGAAATCACACCGAAAAGTTTCAGTTTTCATACTTTCAAACGTAGATCTACAAAAATCTAGAAGAAATTAGATAAAACCACCACCACCATTAGAATYAGTAYGTTGATATCTATTAAGTACAYTATTCGGTTCATCGTAGTGCTTCGTTAAATTTTTCGATGACTACTCCAGCTACTGTTTCGGTGACTTCTCGACGACCACCATTGAGGCTACTAGTAAATACAACACAAGGTCCCGAGCAATCTGTCCTTCTTCATCGATCTCTAATTCCAACCCTAAATACTTCGTCTGAGCCTTCTAGACATTTTTCTAAACTTCCTAGAACATTATCGGAGAATTCGGATACTTCCCGGGATTGATTCCCAAGCACTGTGAGTGGAGAATTTAATAATTTTATACCCGTTTTGATAAACATAGATTTAATTACTAGATTAGATGATCTTTACAAAGAAAGGAAAATGATTTGCCAAACTGGGGTTAATTGACTTAGCATGTGTTTTCGAATGATAAAGAATAAAATTAAAGGTTTATGCATGCATGATTCTATTGTGAAATTGTTTTTATTTGTATAGTCATTTATATATGTTTCTGATATATTGACATTTTTCTTTATATTATGTGTTGAAAGTATATTATGAATGAGAGGTTTTATAGGAAATTAATTATGAAAAATCTGGAAAGTTGTATGTTACTAGTGGAGTACCCTGAGGTTATTTGGATATGTATTGGTCTTTGGGACCCATTCGGACACACATAGAGGCTTTGGGCCATGATCGTTTTGCCCTTTGGGGGCTACATATACGTATTGATTGAGAATGATATACCTGCACGATGCTGGGACTCGCTAGACAATGAATTATAAATATGATGATGGTTAATCAGGAACATGATGGTAGATTTAAGGTACATGGCTTTTATTTCATAAAATATTGTAGTTAATTTTCAAAGTTTGGTATATTTATAAATAGTATATGGGAAAAATATTATTTGAACTGTTTCTAGATGATTTAATTTTTATGAAAATGATTGTTTTGATATATGTGTTTAGTTTTTGGTTATTGCACCCTACTCACTGAATTTTTACTTGCTCCTCTCCTATTTTATAAAATTTTCTCCCCTCAAGTGATCAGAGTTCTGAGCAAGCTCCTAAAGAGTAGGTTGAGATGGGCTCTTGATGATCATGATGTTCGATGTTTTTTTTCTTATTTTTTAGGACTCATTTTTAAAGTACTTAATTATTTTATAGTTGCATATTTATTTTTCAAGAACTAGTTTTGCTTTAGGCTGTTTCAAAGTCAAAAACTATTAATGTGCATTTTTTTTAGAAATGTTCATTTATATTAAGTTATTGGATCTGAGATCCAGGGTCGTAATTGGGGTTTGAATAAAATTTTAGAAATGAAGTGAGGCGTGATTCCTCCATGTGTCAGTCTTTTCGTATTTACAGGGACGTGTCGTGTCAGTTTATGTTTGACATGAAAATGTAACCAATTGATTAGTTTGCATGCTTAGGGTTAGCTTATGGTAAGTTGATTCCTAATTACAAAATTGTTGGTTGAGTTAAAGCATGTATGGATTGATTGGTGATAATTATAAATTGATTGGATTGATTATATGATTAGTGTAATTTCACATGCATAGTTCAAATTTGTAAGCATCTATATGTGATTATGTTGTTAATTGGATTAGTAATGTAATTGGATGCTAATTGCATGACTTTGGAATTTAAATATGTTAGTTAGCAAAATACATTTATTAAACTTAATTGTACCGTTAGTATCTCAAATACCTTAATTAAGGGTGTGATTGGTATAATTACGCCTTAATTAAGACTAATGGGCTTAGCCCACACTTCTTGGAAGTTGAATGGGTGTTGGGCATATTTGGGACCTAGATAGGCTAATAGGCCACTTTGGAATTGGATAGCCCACTAAAATTTCTTATGGATTTTGATTTGGTTTTAAAATGCAAATGAGCCAAAGTTGTAAAAAAATAAAATATAAAAATAAGCCCAAAGTTTTTTCTTGAAATTGTTTGTAAGATTACAATTTCTTAATAGGCTTCTAATGTTTTAACCCAAGTCCAAAATGTTAAATTTTAATTGAAACCCATTTACTATTGAAAACCTTATTGGGCTTCACTATATTTATATAAAACATGGCCCAAAATTATTTGATTTGRGAAAACCAAATTTGAAAAATGATTTGGGTCCTACTAAGTAAGCCCAAATATGATTTGAATTAAAATTGGATTTAGAATCTCTAGTTTAAGAAATTTGGTGGAAGTAGGTTTAATAGTAATAGATATGTGACATGTACAAATTTCAACTAGTTTGGATTTGTGTAGCTTGGCTATATCATGTGTTATCTATGTTCAAAAATAAATATCACANCCAAATATGATTTGAATTAAAATTGGATTTAGAATCTCTAGTTTAAAAAATTTGGTGGAAGTAGGTTTAATAGTAATAGTGTGACATGTACAAATTTCAACTAGGTTGGATTTGTGTAGCTTGGCTATATCATGTGTTATCTATGTTCAAAAATAAATATCACATCAAATGTGATTTGTATGAATCTTGAATAGTCAATTTAATAAGATTAATAAATTAGATTTGATTCATAATATGTTTGTTTGCATGCCATGTCAACTAGTTGTTCATTAGATGATTGGGTGGTTAGTTATGGATACAATGAACCACATTTATGAAATAGGACCTGCGCATCCTACTTTTCTATCTATTCTGATGTAATTCTCTTCTCATCTTATTGCCCTCAAATGTAACTTGAGGTTTTCTTAGAGAGTGTAATGTAAAATAGGTTAGAGAATTATAGATAGAAGTGAGCACCTAGGGTGACTTGCTCTTGGAGCATTTAAAGTATCCCTAACCATAACCATATGCTTTATATCACTTAAGATACATATTATTGTAGTATGCACATTAAAAGATGTATGATGATGAGACCTAACAAAGATAATAAATTTGATTTTGAATCATTTTTTTTTTCAAAAAAATACCTCATTAAAATATCAAGCGTGATTTCATTCTATTGAGTGATTCATTCTCAAGATTCAAGACCATTGTAACTTGTTGGCCAAAGTCAAGGTTACTTCGATTGTGGATGTGTTTGAATCATAGAAACTTTGTTACATGTTGCATGTCTAGGGCTATTGTGATTTATTAGCTAAAGTCAAGGTCACTTTAGTTCTTCGACTACAAAGTTTATCCTAGTTAATAGGCCTAGATAGATTTAGAGGAAATGTTGGGAGTGACATTAAATATACTCGACCTAGGAGTCGACCCAACTTGCTAAGAGTTACATTGGATGCAACTGGCGTGAGAGACCTACCTAATCAAGCTTTATGCAATTTGTTATGTCAAAGCCAAGGTTGGACATTGTTTGTTGGGATCCTAGCTACTAGGAAACTAGGTTTCCTGAGTGCTTTATAGAGCATTGGAGGCTTGAATAAAATAGTGGAAGAATAACATTAAATTTGTAATTTTTTTAATGTTATTTCGCATTATGTTTAAATTATTTTGTTTACTAATACCCTTTTATTCTATTTAACAGATCCAGTTGTAGTGGCGATTCATATATGACTAGGAACATATCTTTCCGCTCCATCATTGAGGGCAAAAATGTGTTCAATGGCACTAACTTTCCTAATTGAGAAATGAACCTATGGATTGTCCTGGGTCATAAAAAGGTATTGTACACTCTTGATAGACCTGTCCTACTAGAACCTCCTCATGAGGAGATTGTAGCATGGGAATCTTGGAGAACCCATCATGACGACAACATAACTTTATAGTGCATTATGTTGGCTTAATGAGTCCTAAATTTCACCCACAAAATAAGGTGTTTGACACTTATATAATGATGGTGAGATTAAGAGATTTGCATGAGTCAAGCCTTCGGGCTGAGCGATATGAGGTCTCAAAGAGGTTCTTTTGAAGTCAAATGCAAAAAGGCACATCCATTGAAAAACATGTGATAGACATGGTAACTTGTATAGATAGGTGCATTTCCTCAGGAGATGTTGACCTACAATTCGAAACAAACTTAGAGTTATTGTTTTAACTGTAGGGTCATACCATTTATCATTGCCCTCGGGGATTGTATTAGAGTTAGCTGATTGCTACTATATACCTAGTTTGACTAAAAATATAATTTCTGTATCTTGCCTAACTAGGCTTGGCTATATCTTTGTATTTAAAAATACTGGGTTTTTTGTATATAAAGATGACATTTTGTATTGTATAATAGAAATTTGCAATGGCTTGTATATACTCAATATTGATAATGTTGATACTTTTGCTTATGACATAACAATAAACAACTCAAATCAAGTGAGATTAATGAAACTTACTTGTGACACTATCATCTTGACCATATAAATGAGACTCGTATATCCACCTTTTTGAAGAATGGGTACTTGAACAAATTTGATTTTGATTCATATGATGTTTGCGAGTCATGTTTGTTTGGTAAGATACCCAAATCACATTTTATGGGTAAAGGGAAACGTGTTATAGAAGTTTTAGACCTAACACACAATGATGTGTGTAGGCCCAAGTCCACACAGGCATGTGGTGGATATGAATACTTTATAACCTTTACCGATGATAAATACAGTTATGGTTATGTCTATTTGATGAGACATAAGTCTGTAGCTTTTGAGAAATTCAAGGAGTTTAGACTTGAAGTTGAGAAACATATGGGCAAAACCTTATGATTAGATCATGAAGGTGAATAGTTAAGCACCGAGTTTCCGAATCACTTGAAAGAGACTAGGATTCTTTCATAATGGACTCCTTCAGGAACATCTCAATTGAATGGTATGTCCAAAAGGAGAAACCAAACATTATTGGATATGGTTCGGTTCATGATGGGCTGCACTCAACTCCTCATATCATTTTGGGGATATACCTTAATAGTGTAATATTTGTTTTGACCCAAGTTCCATCAAAGTCTATTAGACAAATATCATATGAGATATGGACTGAAAAGAAACCAAATTTTTCTTTCATGAAGATTTGGGGTTGTGAGGCTTATGTGAAACGCCATGATACTCAGAAGCTCTAACCCAAATCTGAAAAGTATCTGTTTATGGGATACTCAAAAGAGACAAAAGTATTACTTTTATCAACCAGGAGAAAACAAAGTATTTGTTGCTCTTTATATAGTCTTCTTACAGAAGAAATTTATAACTACAATGACTAATGAAAAAAAAGTTGAGCTAAATGAAAATCAAAGCAAGACCACTGAAGGCACTTCTCTCTTGAAATCTTAGAAGTCATAGGATGATGTGACT
>JANKKB010023882.1:0-11463 GCA_026225775.1 Bursera palmeri
CTTTCTTAATTCTAATTGATTGTCATAATTTTTTACAATCTCCATCTTGGCGATCAATTTTCTCCACCTCAAAATGAAACTACCAAGATGCATTTGTTTGTCATCGTCATCCTCCACCCTGATGTGGTATTAACAATGAGAGAATTTAATTAAGTTGAGACAATGCTTTAACTTGACCAATGATACCACTTTCGTCATCATATCAGTTGCGCTCTCCTCAGTATCCACTTTCTCTAGGATTACCATACCATCCTCGATGATATCTCTGATAGAGTGAAGCCTGATATCAATATGCTTGGTCCTTGCATGATGAACTTGATTCTTATCCAAATAGATAGCACTCTGACTATTACAAAGAACTTTAATAACCTTCTGAGTCGCACCCAGGTCACGAACCAAACCTCAAAGCGGACCTCTTTCATTGCCTCTGTCACTGCCATATATTCTGCCTCTGTTGTTGATAAGACAACCACTAACTGTAATATGGACTTTCAAGATATAGAATAATAACCCGTTGTAGATCGATGCTTGTCTGAATCAGCAGCATAGTCTGAGTCAACATACCCTTTTGTAGTAAATTGTAACGACCTTTCATAAATTAAACAACATCTAATATATCTCGAAGATACCTCAAGATCCACTTGACCGCCTGTCGATGTGTCTTACCTGGATTAGCCATATATCGACTAACCAAACTCACTGTATGTGCAATATCTGGATGTGTGCAAACTATGGCATACATCAAGCTGCCAATTGCACTAGCATAAGGAACTTGTGACATGTATTTCTTCTCTGTAACAAATGGTATTTAACAATTGTGATCATCTACTGATACCCACATGTCAAACACAAGGCAACTACATCCAAAAGATCTTGATGTAGAATAATTTTCTTCTGACTTTGTTGTGTGTGCCTAACAACATACACTCCCACTGCTATCAGTTTTTGCCACACAATTTCACAATGTTTCTTCATTGAACTGTACTTTTACTAGCATATTTATGATTTGTACATAAAGTTAATAGTAAGGTTTTTTCAGAAGATGTCAAAGAGGCTAGGTGTATGTAAATAAGGTGGATTTGTTCGTTGACTACAATGAAGTGACCAAGTCATGTCAAATCAGTATTTCCTTCCAGGACAGGAAGTCAACCTTTATAGCTATTTTTGTTGTGATTATTTGTTATACTTTTCTCTTTTCGTGGTCTATTAATGTTTATCAGTTGTTGCTGATCTATGCAAGAACCTTTGTCTGCCATTATTAAGATTGGCTCACTTTATATTCAACTAGTGCTGAGAACTCTGCATCGCACCATGGTCGCCTACGTTGTAGTTGGTTCCTCATATACAGTGTTTCCCTTCGGTAGCCTTTCCTGGACAAGCAAAATCATGCTATATTTTACACAGTAATTTCATAAAATTCCCAGTTCAATATGTACAACATCCGGGTGGCTAAATATATTTATCTAACAGATAAAAAAGCTAACAATAGTAGTTGCGACTCTATCTTTTTGTGAGTGCGACAGTTATGAAATTGTTGATACAATCTATTAAATGAAAGTCTTACAAGAAAGGCATCCACACTGACGTGGACCCAAAATATTAGAACAGTCTTTTGCCTATCATCCAATTAGAGGTCAGGGGGTGTGGATGGATAGATGGATATAAAGTTTGCTAAATTATTAATCAGAGTACGTGCATGATCACCCCATCTAAACCTCAGTGGATAGAGTGAGAATTGGAGACAGACTTCCTGGCTACAACCNAGTGGCGGACCCAAGAATAAAGCTTAGGGGGGTCAAAGGTAAATTTTATAATGATCCACGTATTCTTCGATTTTAACATTCAATACTTCTTTTTTTTTTTTTTCAATTTGAAAACATTTGACCAATAAAGTGATTAGCATCCCCTTTATTATTAATGTCTAACCTAAAAAAATAGCAATAAAGACAAAATCCTGCTTCTTTCGCGTCTTTCGCTATACTATATTTCAACCATTAATCAAATTCACCAAACCAATAAACAACAAATTTTCTTGAGAATCTACTAAAATCTCTAAAATGAAACTCATGACTTTAAACATTAGGATCATAATCTAAAATTCGGGGACATAAACCAAAATCCGTAGGAAGATCTCGCAAATTAACATCCACATTTCTTCTTGAATCACCAATATTTTCCTCTTGTTGAGATGATGAGATCATTATTGTAATTTTTCAATTGTATATTTTTGTTTAATCTCATATTCCATAATTGAAGTTACATGTAGTTTGAATAACGTAAATTAATTCTAATGTTATAAATCAAAACAACAAAAGGAAATTAATTCTAAAAGGATAAATCTTTTTTTTTGCTTCATCATTTTTTTTCAGTAAGATTAAATTTTTTTCTACGACTATTTTTTGTTACTGACTTTCATATATGATAAGTGGGTTGATAGATGATAGATCAAAAGTTTTGGCTTTAATAAACTTTAAAAGAAACTTATTATGTTTTAAAATTTTGACAATGANTTTTTTAAACATTATGTCTTACTCATGAGTCATCTATATACAAACAGAATATAATAACTTTAAAAATAAAATAACAATGTAATTAATTTGATGACAACCAAACTTTGGTAGAATATGTTTCCATTTTCTTTCAAAACATAGGAGATTATGAACGAACTTGTCAGTTATAGAGATTTCCTCATTCCAATCACAAANCATGAATGTTTTGTAAAAAGGAGACAGAATGAATGCTTGCTGAGTTTGATGGCGGTGGAGGCATATGGAAGAAAGTAATTTATTTATATAAGACAATGACATCTTTTTTGTAAATTAAAAATAATTGATATTAATTAATTATTATATAATTTAAAAAAGAGGAAAGAGGTGAAATATTTTTTTAAAAAAATGGATTTATTAAAAAAAATCTTGAAACACATAATTTGGAGAGTTTTGCGAAGTCAAATGTTAAATATAAAATTAAGAAGGAGGGTTAAAGGAGAAATAATAATTAGAGGGGTCTAAATGTTGTAATATAAAACATAAAAGATCATAGGGAATAAAAGTTAAGTGGGGTCACTTGACCCCACATGACCCCATGTGGGTCCGCCCGTGNTGGCTACAACCCACTTTTCTGGGAATAACTTTTCCTAATGCATGGCTGAAAATTTATGATTCTAGTGGAGTATTGACTTAAGCAACAGTTTCCACTTATCTAGTGGGTGGCCCCCAAGCCAGGTTTTAACATGGGTGGCTTGAGTACGATTGCAAAGACTAGATTATGTTAATGAATCATTTTGTAAAAAGATTAAGCTTATAGGTATATTTATATTCAAATTTCGAACATTACTTTGATACTATATTAGAAAAGTGGTTCCCTTAATATGATATTACAGCAAGGTTTGGATATTTTGTTATTTGTTTATGTATCAGGTGTCGGGTGTCATTATTTGTCTAGCCATGTATGCATTTCTATACTTAAATATAGGGGAAAATAACAATAACCCCCCAATTAAATTTGAAGAAAACACTTAGCCCCATATTTTTACTAAACTAACACTTACCCCCCAANGGATAAGTATTAGTTTAGGAAAAGTGTGGGGTTAAGTGTTTTCTTGAAATCTAATTGGGGGGTCAGAGTAAATTCCCCCTTAAATATAAGTCATACTTATAAGCCTAGGTTTTAAAAAAAATGTGATTCCCTTCAAAAATTAATCATGCAACACAAATCACTAAATCAAGCCGTGTGGTAGAGTAGTAAATTGAGTTGCCAATCAAAATCATTATTACCTTGCCAGAGTAGTGCTTGAAATGCCACTCAGTTACAGGAGGGAAGCAAAGTATCATTAGTAATCAACATAGCCATAGCCATAGCCAGTTCTGTCTCTTGGCTGGGCTCGAAAATGCATGTTAGAGTTGGAACTTTTATTTTGGCATTATAAACGTGATATCGTTATGCTAGCTTTTGACTAAAGTCTCGAATCTTATGTTTGAAGGAACAAATATATATATATATATATATATATATATATATATATATATTTTATTTTCAAAGTTCCACTAACATCGATCCCCTTGCATTTCTATGCTTGTTGTGAACAAACGAAATAAATAATGCATCAGGTTTACAGATATTATTCATGCATGCCTGCCTTAGTCCTGAATCAGTAATCCCGTATCAAAGAAGTTTGTGATTCCGAGTTGAAGTGCTTATCTTTTTCATATATTTAATATTTGAATCTTTTCCAAAGTTGGCAAGTGTCTATCAATCAATAAAAAAAGAAAGTTATCTGATCTCTTTTTACATTGATGGATTCATACGTGACTGAAATTGTTGAAGAATCTTGCAGAATATACATGACTGCTCTGTATTTGAATACAGCAGTCAATTTTGCTATGCTAAAAGAAGAATGATGTAACTGGATCCTGGTTGTGGACTGCAGAATCTAACCTTTTTCTTTTGAAAAGTTTTGAAAATAAATTAAACACGTCTCTTGCTTCATATAGAAAAAGAAAAGTACTTTTCCTGAACATTGACATTAGATAAAGGAGGATCAAAATCGAATAGACTAAACCTTTTGATCAGTGCAATCCACAGCTGGCTGATTGAGAAGGTCTTATTATCCTGCATTTTTTCAGAGAAAAAAAAAAAGAGTAAGTTTATTGTTCTGCAATGAGGTAAACCCATCATAAATATCTGTCAATACGGAGTATGAAGAAACTCAAGCCTTATGGTTAACCTTTTCATCATCTTTTCATTTCTATGTGGTTCAACTTGCTTCAGCATCAGTTTTCTCAATTTTCCAGCTGCACTCTTGTACTGAGATTATTTCTGTTTTGTGGTAGTGATCCTTTTCTTTTAGTTTTTAAATGATAGGAATTCAACTTTGAGAAACAAAGTATAGTTAAATAATTATTTGATAAATTAATTGTTTAAATTCAGTGGTGTGCATGATTTTCACACAAGACAAGACCTCAAAAGTTGGAAGTGCATGACTTTTGTTCATTATTATTATTATTATTATATTTCTCTTTTGTTCACTGTATTCATACATTAAGGAAAAGAAATAGTTACAAAATTAGGAGTAAATTAAAAAATAAATAAGTTTTGCAGAGTTTTGAAAAGTCTCAAAATCTTAATTTTTTTTATTGTTTAACAAACCGATGGAATCAGATAATTGGATGACGAGATCTCTTTGGTTAATAATTATGGATGAATAATATGTGTATTTATCAATTTTTGTCAGTCTGTCTGAAACTTCTTTATACACTTTTATCATCCAACTAAAAAATGACATTAAACCTATTAAATATTAAACCACTCCCTCATTTTATGTCATTTTTATTTAAAATTATGCATTGTGAACAAGTTTTAGCTAAAATTTCTAACTTGGACTGGAGATTCATTTACAGAAGCAACAATAGTTGCCCATTGAGAAGAATCAAAACATGTCTGGGAGATGGGTATGGATGAGAAGTGTATGAAGAAAAGTAAAAAGATACACGGCTTTTATCTAAGAACCCCAAAAGCACCGAACATTTATTGTGACATGTGAATCGATTTCCTTTAGGAAACTGAATAGTAATTATCACAAACTGCTATGGACATTTACCTAATGCTTTTATTTTATTTATTTACTTTTTTTTTTTTGGGTGGACTTGAATGGAAATCTACTCATATCTCACAATCTCCTTTTCCTTCAATAGACCAATAATTTTATTTTTGATATATAATAAAATTTTAAAAGTACAGATAATTTGTCACCCACATAAAAGAAAGACATATGCCTTTATAGGTAACCAGTATTTGAGGTATTACGCAAATAAAAGATGGACTGTACAAAAGCAGAGGTTATGGAGAGCCAAAACCAGCTCTCACAACCAGAGCAATTTGCCAAAGGAACCACCTTCCTAAGAACTTGTTTCAATGGAATCAATGCTTTATCAGGTCTCTTTTCTTTCTAACTTCTCCCATGCAATAGCATTTCACTTGATCTTTACTTTATGTTTTTGCAGCTTATTGGCTTTTGGACATCAAATCATAGTCGAGTTTTTAAAAGATTCTGTTCTGGATATCATTGATATATTCCAATTCCATTTGCATAGATTTGACTGGAGCCTGCGTAAAGTCCAATATTGTGAAATCATCCACATATATATATTTTCGAACAAATTTCTTATCTTCCTTGGTTTTTATCAAGTTTCATGTATGTCTTGACAAAACTGCTCTTTGTTGTTTTTTTGCACGCAGGCCATGAAGAAAAAAAAATAAATAAAAAAATAAAAATCCTATACAATCTTCTAATCTGATGAAACATTAAAACATTACGAAGTTGATATGCAAGTTGACAAACTCATAACTATGACAGAACTTTTGCTCTAACTGATAAGCTGACTCAAATTGAGATTGCTTTTTCTTTTCTCTAATATATCAATGTAGAGAAGACTGCCATGATTTTGTTTGATGAAACAGATGTAACGAGAAGTAACTAACATCAAATTCAAACTCTTTTCAGGCGTTGGGATACTTTCAATTCCATATGCTTTTTCTCAAGGAGGGTGGCTGAGCTTAATAATTCTTCTTGTGGTGGCCATGCTCTGTTGTTATACAGGGAGACTTCTTCAACGATGTATGGATGCAAATCCACTCATCAAAACCTATCCTGATATAGGCCAGATGGCATTTGGATACAAAGGAAGAGTTGTTGTATCCATCTTCATGTATCTTGAGCTATTCTTAGTCGCGGTAGAATTTCTCATATTAGAAGGTGATAACTTAGACAAGTTATTCCCAAACATGGGGTTAAAAATTGCTGGCCTCAACATTGGAGGAAGAAAAGGATTTATTCTGTTGACTGCCCTCATAATTTTGCCATCAACATGGTTAAGGAGTTTGGGGTTGCTGGCTTATGTTTCTGTTGGTGGAGTTCTGGCTTCTGTTATTCTGGCTGTCTGTCTTCTTTGGGTTGGTGCAGTTGATGGTGTTGGCTTCAATGAAAGAGGCATGCTTTTGAATTGGAGAGGACTACCAACTGCTACAAGCTTGATTGCATTCTGTTATTGTGGCCATGCTGTTTTCCCCACAATCTGCAACTCCATGAGAGATAGAAGCAAATTCTCCAAGGTATTAATTAATCTTTTCCTAATTCAAAAATTTTGTTGCTTTGTTTTTGGTTATAAAAGTTCCGTAACTACAAAATTGATCTTAATCTCTCACTTCTATTGTCTTTTTGTTGCAGGTTTTACTTGTCTGCTTTATTACAAGCACCATCAACTATGGATCAATGGCTGTCCTTGGATACCTGATGTATGGAGAACATTTGAAGTCTCAAGTAACATTAAATCTTCCTATAAGAAAAATTAGCACAAAAATAGCAATTTATACTACTCTAATCAATCCCCTCACAAAGTATGCAGTAATAATTACTCCAATTGCTAATGCTCTTGAAGACACTTCTCTTTTTCGCAACAGCAGAGCCCTCAGTATCCTGATCAGAACAGTATTGGTTATTAGCACAGTTGTTGTAGCCTTAGCTGTTCCATTTTTTGGCTATGTAATGGCATTCATCGGTGCATTTCTGAGTGTCACTGCCTCAATGTTGCTGCCATGTCTATGCTACCTAAGGCTTAATAAAGCTGCTCAAAGCTTTGGATTAGAGTTGATGATAATTGTGGGGATACTGTTAGTAGGGTCAGTTGTTGGTGTATTAGGTACATATACTTCATTGAAACAAATTGTAAAGCAACTCTGAAATTGGAGATGGTGGCCTTAATTAGGCTTATCTAATAAGATTGGAAATACTAATGTTACAATAAAATTTCTCAACTTCCAAGCAAGAAGTAACCTTGAATACTGGCAAAACCTCTTCTTAATCTGGGAGTTCAATCCATTAATTACTTGGTGGAAGCCTACAATACTGCTAATAAATTACAAATTACTTCAGATAATTTGTTGGTCTGCAGAGAAAGATGGAAAATCGCTATAGCAAAAATAAATAAGGGAAAATTTTAGAATTAAAAGTAGGTGTACATGATTGGAAGTTTGATTGATCCATCATGCTCACGGGTCCAGCTGATTATTGCCCATAAGCAACTTATCTCTCCATTCCCTCCACAAGCTCTCACAAGCAAACATTCAATTCCCTACCTGATGCAATGGCTACAACTCCATCTCCACCAATAACACGATTTGCTTTTCCGGAATTTTATGCAAACACAAACACAAACTCCCCGCTCTCTCTGCTACCCAAATGCACATCTCTCAGAGAGCTCAAGCAAATCCAAGCCTTTACCATCAAAACCCATCACCAAAATGACCTCACTGTCCTCACCAAACTCATAAATTTCTGTACCCAGGGACCAACTAGTTCATCAATGGACCACGCCCACCACCTGTTCGACGGAATACCCGAACCAGACATTGTTCTTTTTAACACCGTGGCTCGCGGTTATTCCCGCTCCAAAACACCTGGTCGAGCCATTTCTCTCTTTGTTGAAGTTCTAAATTCTGGTCTATTACCCGATGACTATACATTTCCATGTCTGCTTAAAGCGTGCGCGTGCACGGGCGCTAAAGCATTGGAAGAAGGTAAACAATTGCATTGTTTTGCTATCAAATTTGGCCTGCAGTATAATGTATATGTGTCTCCTACACTTATTAACATGTATGCTGAGTGTGATGACGTGGATGCTGCTAGGCGGGTTTTCGACAAGATAACAGAACCGTGTGTTGTGTCATATAATGCGATCATCACAGGTTACGCTCGAAGCAGTAGGCCGAATGAGGCATTGTCGTTGTTTCGTGAATTGCAAGAGAGAAATATTAGGCCTACTGATGTTACTATGCTTAGTGCTTTATCATCTTGTGCTCTGTTGGGAGCACTGGATTTAGGGAAGTGGATACATGAATATATCAAGAAATATGGTTTCGATAGGTATGTGAAGGTGAATACAGCACTTATAGATATGTATGCAAAGTGTGGAAGCTTGGATGATGCTGTTTCTATCTTTAGTAACATGAATGTGAGAGATACACAAGCCTGGTCAGCAATGATTGTGGCATATGCAACTCATGGACTGGGTCATAAAGCGATATCCATGTTTGAGGAAATGGGGAAGGCTCAATTGAGTCCTGATGAGATTACATTTTTAGGTATCTTCTACGCTTGCAGTCACACTGGATTGGTGGAGGAAGGTTGTAGGTATTTTTATAGTATGAGGGACAGGTATGGTATTGCTCCTAGGATCAAGCATTATGGATGTATGGTGGATTTACTTGGTCGAGCAGGACGTTTGGATGAGGCTTTTAGGTTAATAGATGAATTGCCGATCAAGCCTACACCAATACTATGGCGAACATTGCTATCAGCTTGTAGCAGCCATGGCAATCTGGAAATGGCAAAGCAGGTTATTGAACGAATCTTTGAACTAGATGACACTCATGGTGGGGATTATGTGATTTTGTCAAACTTGTGTGCAAGAGCTGGGAGATGGGAAGATGTCGATTTTTTCAGGAAACTTATGAAAGATAGAGGGGTGGTGAAAATTCCGGGTTGTAGTTCCATAGAGATAAATAATGTAGTGCATGAATTTTTCTCTGGGGATGGGGTGCATTCTATTTGTACAGATCTGCACAGAGCACTTGATGAGTTGGTTAAAGAATTGAAGATGGTCGGGTATGTACCAGATACTTCTCTAGTCTATCATGGCGATATGGAAGATGAGGAGAAAGAAATTACACTAAGA
Organism: Bursera palmeri; assembly: GCA_026225775.1. Classification (NCBI taxonomy): domain Eukaryota; kingdom Viridiplantae; phylum Streptophyta; class Magnoliopsida; order Sapindales; family Burseraceae; genus Bursera; species Bursera palmeri. Next base: position 9,732 of record JANKKB010023882.1, read on the forward strand.
TATCACAGTGAAAAACTGGCTATTGCTTTTGGGCTCCTAAACACCCCACCTGGAACAACAATTCGAGTGGTGAAGAACCTTCGGGTGTGTGGGGATTGCCATTCTGCTGCTAAATTTATCTCCCTAATTTTTGATAGGGAGATAATCCTGAGAGATGTTCAAAGATTCCATCACTTCAAAGGTGGGAAGTGCTCTTGTGGAGGTTTCTGGTGATAAAATTCATTGAACCTAAATCATCAGAAGGGTAACAGAGAAATTCATCTTGGCCTTGGCTTGGGACTACCTTCACCCCGTTAATTAGTGAAAGGGTTGTAATAGATATTCATTGCATCTAGACTCAAGAGCCTTCACTTACACATTTAATGTAAGAGTAGGACGTTTGGAGTCTGTAAAATCCCCTTATCAATAAGGATCCATACAAGTTGATGGATTAAACCGGTAGGTTGAGATAATTTCGTCGTGTAAAGAAATGATTTTTTTTTTCTAAAGTTGTCTTTGACAATATAATTATGTTCCCTATAGATAAATGTAAATTATATTTTCAGTGACTTATTTGTAGAATTGTAGTACACCCACAATCTTGTTTTTGGTAACTATTAAGTTGTGAAAATAATTATGGCATTGTTTCACTGATCATTTTTATTTGGTCCCCTCCTAGTGTAAATGCTTAAAAAAAGTTTTACAAGTACAAGGAAACTAGTTCTCTAAACGGACTCATCAGTCATCAGTCAGACACGCTTATCCGCATATCCAACTAAGTTGGGTTTGCCTGAGAACACATGGCGAAATTAAATCCACATTGCATAGATGAATTGATTCTATCTGCCGATTCTGATGCTCAAAGTGACATAATTTTGACTAGATCTTGAAGGGATCTGCGGCCATTATAAGACTGAGCCAAAGATTGACTCAGGGAACACTCCATGTTACCAAATCACAATTGAAATCAGGTATATGTATATAAAAAGATAAAAAGCTAACATTGTGCACATGTTTCATGAACAGAATACGTTAATGTGATTAATGAGAAGAAGTTGCTTCGTAAATTCGCTTGTTCTCATTTTAATTAACTTTCTGCATTTATAAATATAACCATGTACACTATTGCATTATCACATTTCCCTTCAAAGAAAACACAAAGATAAGACAGAACGGAGAGAGATGAGATCCAACAGTTCAATCTTGATCAAGTTCTTGACTATACAGTGTCTACTAGTTATCTGTGTTTCTGCACAGGGTTTTGATTTTCTCTATTTTGTACAACAGGTGAATGAACTTGTTCCAGCACACATTTTTGTTTATATATATATTTTTATCTGAAGTTATTTTAAATTCTAATTCATTTATCTTTCTGATTTCTGATTCAGTGGCCAGGATCATATTGCGACACGCAGGAAAGTTGTTGCTATCCAACAACAGGAAAACCTGCAACAAATTTCAGCATTCATGGACTTTGGCCCGACGACAACTTGAACTCATGGCCATCTTACTGCGATCCTAACAACCCTTACAACGAATCCAAGGTATTTGCGTATGTGAATTATAGAAAATTTGATGTTGATTTTGTTAAGTTTGCCACTTTCCTAAAAGCTTAAGCTTTTAGGAAAGTGGCAAACTTAACATGGTATCAGAGCCTTTGTAGCTTACGCTAACAATTCTGTTTCAACTTTCTTAACATGGCTGACTCTGGTTCTTCCTCGTCGCCCAATTTTACTTTTCCAAATCCCATGCA
>JANKKB010023906.1:0-11417 GCA_026225775.1 Bursera palmeri
TATTACATAAATCACAATGTACAAATACAATATTTGTTTACATAATCGATGCTCTAGGGCATAATAGTCCAACAGAAACAGTTCCCAGCTTCTTTCGTTGTTCAATTGGCAAACTTTTAGAATTGAATCAGCTTTAGTAGCCTTGGCTGCTACATCTTCACTGCGAGTAGTAATAATTATTCTGCTACCAGCAGTATCATGCGAGCCGAAAATGACACCTTTGCGGATGGCTTCCCAAACTTGAGATGACTCAACGTCTTCAATGACAATAAGGTGCTCATCTTCTCTTAACATTTTAGTTAGCTCCGCCATCAATTCTTCTTCCGAAACTGTTGCGCCAACCGGAAGATTGTCTTCCTTGATCTGTTTTAGTATGTCAGCGAAAACGTATCTAGCTTTGAAGAAACTAGGAACATGAACCCATGCACTTTCGTTGAATTTCCTCGTCTGCAAAAGTGTATTGTACGCAGTTCTTGCAAGAGTTGTTTTACCTGAGCCTCCCTCACCAACCACTGCAATGACCTGAGAAGACAGAATATCTTTTACCAACTGTTTTGCTTGTTCTTTAAGGTCACCAACAACGTGTGGTTCCTCCTTCAAACAAAAATAAGAGATTCTTCCCCATCGCTGCTGCACGTACTGGCTTTGCTGGCCTTTATGATCGTTTTGAGAGCTCGATCTTGTGTCATTACTGTAGCCAACTGGTTCTTTGATATCAGAAGTCATCTCTACCAAGCGATCATAGGATGACAAGTGCTCTCCGAACTCATCCTCGAATGTCTTGGTCTGACTGTCATAGGTGGAAGTAATCGGGCTACACAAAGACATGATAGAAGGGCAGTGGAATCTCTTCTTGGAACCATTAATCTTTGTCTTTATCTGAAAGGCTTCTCTTGTAAGCAAGACGTCAGCGGCATCATCTGCAGAGTAAATTGCCTGCAGAAGCTCGAGCGTCCTCTGATCATCAAAACTCCTTGAATGACCAGGTGAAGCTTCAAGCTCTGCTGCAACTTTTAAGCGTCGCTTCAACAAACGGAGTTTGTCAATTGCTGTCCGGACTTGTGTCTCCAACATGGGGTACTGATGGATCATTATTGAGAATGATTCCTTCTGCAACTTTTCTATCAAAGTGGAAACTACAATTTCAGCAGCATCCATGGCATTCATATTCAAACTACGAAAATATTGGGCAACAAGAGGGAAGAAGAGAGATTTAATTGAGGTTTTTGGATGGAAATAAAACTTGGCAACATGTAATTGAGGGATGGCTCTTGTGATTACTTTGTTGCAATTTATATTCTTTCCTTCAATTACTTTATTTATTTATTTATTTTCCTTACAAAGTAACAAAACATTAGTAGTAGATGCCAAAGCACATCTGAAAAGGTTCTATATATATATATATATATATATACACATAAAATTAGAAATTAGAAGTTGGTAGTTGTAAAATTTTATTATCGGAATGGCGTATGAGGGGGGTAGAATCAGGAACTTTAATTATCGATTAATCAAGAGATAAAAGACTGAAAAACAACGTAAGTGGTACAAGTCTTCTACAAGTCAACTGCAAAATAGCACAATTATAAATATCACTTAAATATGAAAAGCACAGTTCGGATTTGTCTGTTGGTTTCTGCATATTTATTTATATACCATTTGTTTCAATCTTGCTGCACTGCATTCACAACATCTTTGAACTTTTGGAATCTTTTGTTTCAAAGTTTGATGGGTTATTGGCCCTGTTTCGGAGATGATTCCCAAGGTAATGGATGTTCATTTTAATCTAATCGATACTCAATTAATAAGAAAGCAAAAAAACCCAAAAATCAAAAGATCCATAATCCTGCCACCATGAATGAGGAATTTGATCAGATACCAAGGGAGAGCCAAGACGGAACAGAGAGTTCTGTGGATTATGTAACGGAGTTTATGAAGGCTGTGATGGAGATGAATGTGGATTTTGGAAAAGGGTGCAGGGATATAGTGTGGCAGAGTCTTGGGAGAGAAGATTGAGGAGACTTAAAGGGCCTTGTATGAGAGCTTGAGAGAAATTAAGATTCTTTAACGAATATTTGCCTGAAGATAAAGATCCCCTGCATCTGTGCTTCTTCATTGTTCTTGCTTTTGCAGGTAAGAATAAGGACTTTGAAAGTGAAGGGAATGAGTCGGGTTCTAGCTTTCCATTCATAGAAATTTTACTCTAAAACTCAGTCCAACGTAATCCATAAGCATTCTTTTATCTCTAAAATTCATACTTTTTATATAATCATGATTTAGATAATATAATAACTACGCACATCATTGTATAATAACATAATAGTAGACTGATAATATGTATCTTAATTTGAGAAAGTCATTAAAAAATCACATAACAAGGGAATTGCTATAAACGTACAGATCTGATTTTTTAATATAAAACCAACTATTTAGCTGTTAGGGGTCCAAATATTTAACAAACATAACATAATATGGTAAGAGAATCCTTCACAAACTATCGTATTATTCATAACTGAAGCCAGTTAAGACGCGTAAAGCCTTGTTATTTGAGTTTGAGATGTGAAGTGATCGGTTAAGCCAAAATGTGCCATGAGAAGCCATACATGAGTGAGCAACTCTCCACCATTTCTCAGCTGTTGCGCATGCTCCTTCCCTTTGCTCTTACTTGCGGCATATGTCAGAATTTCCAACCAATGCTTACAAATCTTCTCCCATTTCAATTTCAGATACTCCTATCATAACAAAGTGATAAAACACTTCAAATTAATCATCTATGACAAAAGGGTCACATCCTTTTTGATCAAATTCAATATTATCTCTTCCTTTAATCTATACTTGAGATAATAAAAGAGTATTTTTAGAAAATATACCTGCCCTTCATATTGTTCTATTATCAATTTTGCGCAACCGACTGCTTTGCAAAGCAAGGACAAGTTTGAGCTGCTATTCCTTTCTGCAAGTCTTTTATGCCATCCAATGAATTTTTCACCTGCTTCGCTTTTCTTTGTCACTCCTCCTAGAGCCTCCACAGCCTGATCAAACGTACTATTGAAGTTAATCTGATTCAGTCTAGCTGATAACATGGGAGGATGCATCACCAGCACATACATCATATATCTTGAAATTAATTTCGAATGTTGAAATAAGTTGGGATCGTTTTGCTTCTTAATATCATCTTTATCTAAGCAGTACAAGACTTCTGTAACAATGTGCCAGAATAGAATGCTTTTTACAAGCTCTTCAGTGAATTTTGGATAATCACCAATGAATGCACGCATCCATACATCAGTGGCAGAGGATCCCTCAACTTTGCTCCTCACATGACAGAAGATGGAGTCCTTCAACTTTTCAGGGACTTCCTTGTAAGCTGCATACCATCTCTTATCTACATTTTCATCAATAATGGTTAATAGCTTCAGGATATTACGGCATGGCAGGGTTTTTAGTTTGATGGAGAAGTTCAGAAAACTAAACTGAGACATATTATTAGACCATTTAGGACTCTTACAAAATGGTGAAAATCGACTAAGGGCTTGATCAAGAGGACTGCTAAAAGTTTTGTTATGCTTACTTAACCAAACAACGTCAAATCTGTCTGAGTAGAGCTGTACAACTGCTGCATATATCTCCAGAATAATAGCTACAATTAGCAATACGAACGTTATGGAAAGATCAATCTTTGAATACTTGTGTTCGTGATCAAGAAAAGTGAAGAACACCAATGCAGAACAAGTAAGAAAGAAAGTGATCAGGCGAAAGAATAACCCCCAACGAGTATAGAGTAACGATGTTTTAGTATAAAGCAAGTCATATGTCAATCCAAGTTCCCTTTCAATTACTTTGAAAGCATTTTTGGAAGTCATGTTTCTAAAAACAGTCGTGGTATTGTGCCTGTAGCTGAGTATAGCATCTAACAGAAAATACCCGGTTAGGTCGAGTAATGTATAGGCTGTAAGTAGAATGTCTTAATCCAGAATGAGTCTGTTATCTTCCAAGACAGAGGGATCTACTTGGTGCCTAATGTCAATAACATTCTCTGTTCTCCCGTAGTATCCCTCATCCTCCTTCGCTTTCCTTTCCATATTAAAGATGGTGTTTCTTACACTGAAATCATGATCTTCAGAACTTATAATCTTGTCATTATTGCTTACAGTCCCATTTACGCTTACTGCCCTAAGTACCAATGTTCTCTCTCCATACTTGAAAATTCCAGCTAAAAACATTGGAATGAATAGAATTGAAATGTGGGAGCCTGTCCAAGCCATGAGATAGACATAAACTGCAATTACTGTCTGGGTAACTAATCCAAGCATGTGCCTCAACCACAGCTCATTATCTTCCAAGGCATAAGCAGTAATGGTGTCAGGGCCACCCAAGTGCAAAAGAAGCATGGGTGCCCAAAGAGCGGTCAGTTCCACGTTGGCATCCAGTGATCCAGCATCTTCGTCAAATATATCTGCAAGATTATTTGAGAGCACACCAAGGCCACAAGTTGCAACATAGTCTGCGGCTAGGTAGGCAGACCAAACAACAATTCTGATCCAAGGCTTGTGAATATACTTTCTTTTATTACCCAGAATAATTAGTACTACTTGGAACGTGAGACTAAGCAAGACCAAGACTCGCAGATCCCACTCCTTCCACAGTTTCCTCAACCTTGGAGAAAATACCTCTATTACTCCTCTTCTCTTCTTTGAATATACCAAACTGCTAACAACTGTATTTGATTCGTAAACATTGCAAGCAAAGACAAAGCTTTAAGCAGAAAATGTATACTTAAAAACGTTAATTTCATGCATGTTAAAGCATTTCGTGACTATTAATATATATATATATGCGCTACAGTTATAATTAAATACAACTTAACAATGAATTCAGGAAATTTAGTTAGACAAGCTAAGCTATGAAAAAAAAGAACTTGAGCTAAAACACAAGTGGAGGCAGTTATATTACTGCTTCTACTTAATTTTGCTGTTACTGCCTAATTAACAAGAAGCGGTGAAGTAAATACATACCTGGGGATATCATGGCTGATATTCGCTTCCTGAGAGAGATGCTAGTTGATTGGCAATCAGAGTGAGTGAGATATTCCCCACCCTGTTTCTTACTGTGTAGTTTAACAACAGACTGAAATGCAACAAAAGCATGGAAAAAGAAGACTAAATTGGCTACCAAGTTGTTTATAAATATTGCTTATATATGAGCATGGAATTACCAATAATATAACCTTAGTATTACTAGGTAGCTCCCATAAGCAAGGAAAAGGAAAAAGAGCGTCGGCGCTTGGTCAGTATATATATATATATATATATAGATAGATAGATAAAAGCATCCTCCAGTTAGATTTGCAGAATACTTGGCATCAGCGTCAGTATAAAGATATCGTGAGGCATAAAGGTAGAAGTAAGCATATAGGAATATATAGCAATAGAAGTAAGATTCCTAACCACTTGGTTAAGGAATTATGATTGCTACACACTTTGTAAGAACAGGGATTTGCTATTGAAACATATTTTCTTTTACAATTATGAGAATAATTTCCGTGTTCTGTTGGCAACATTTTGACACTCTTAACTATTTTATTCGGCCCATAAATTAACACATTTTGATCATACTAATTGATTATAATAAATATCCATTTCATAATTAATTGCTAGTAGAGGTCATCAGCAGACCGGCGCTTGTTAGCAAGTATTAGTTGAGATTATGCCTTGATTTTTATTCATCTCAATGTCGTTGCCTTGAATTTTAAGTATTATATGATACCTTGTTAGTTTTGTTATTCATTACATTTTGAAAGATGTAAGATGCATAGTTGATTTAATTAATGCTCAAGCGAGGATGATTCACTCTCACTGAAACCAAAGTCCTCCGGTGACTTCTTTTTGTTGTAATTGGACTAGCCCTTTTTTTAACGACTTTAGGATGGGCTCCACCATTTAAATTTGATTTGCTGACTTTATTTTATTTTATTTTATTTATTATTATTATTATTATTTTACAAAAGAATCAATATCTACTTCCCAAATTATATACAAATATTTGAAAAAAGGTTTCAATCGCAAAACTTTGATAAGGAGGGATGTTCATTATTTGGTGGATATAGATATTAAAATGATGGATTTATTTAAGAAAATAAATATTTATAAGATTACGAAAGGAGAGGCAAAAACATTAATAAGACTCATGGTTGGAAAAACTTGCGTAAATAGAAAGAATTGTATATAATAATAATGTTATCAATAGCATACTATTTATAATGTTAACGAATAACATAGATTAGTCGAGAATCAATTTTGGATAACTAGCCAATATAACTCATTACAGGGTCAAATTTGATAAATGACTGATATTCTAGCTGTCCAATTTGGAAAATTGCAAAGAATTTCTAGGAACTTTCAAACACTAATAATTCCATGAGTAAGTCTCATGAACAGAATAGACTTCAAGTCAACTAAAAGACTATGAAAAGAGGGGCAAAAATATTAATAAGACTCAAGGTTGGAAAAACTTATGCAAGTAGAAGGACTTGTGTATAATAATAATGTTATCAATAGTTTATAATGTTAATGAATAACATAAGTTGTTCTAGAATCAATTTTGGATAACTTGCAAATACAACTCTTAAAGGGTAATATTTGATAAATGACTAATACTCTGGTAGTCCAATTTGAAAAAATTGCAAATAATTTCTAGGAACTTCCAAACACTAATAATTCCATGAGTAAGTCCCATGAACATAGTAGACTTCAAGTCAACTAAAAGACTATGAAAAGAGAGGCAAAAATATTAATAAGACTCATGGCTGGAAAAACTTATGCAAATAGAAGGAATTGTGTATGATAATAATGCTATCAATAACATACTATTTATAATGTTAACGAATAATGTTAGATGTGGAAAACTAGCACAAATATCAATGTAAACACGTGTTTGAAGAATCGTTGGAGTTTACAATAAAACCCTCAAGTGACTGTTGGAGTTAGGTCACTAGGTAGAAAAAGAGTTGGGGATTTTAGGTGGATCAGTGTTGGAGTTATCGGTCGGATCAAGAAGCGAGTTCTTGGTCGGGTCAAGAAGTGGAGTTCTTTGCATGGTCAAGAAGTGAGTTCTTGGTCTCGTCAAGAAGTGAGTTCTTGGTAAGTTCAAGAAATGAGTTCTTGATAGGGTCAAGAAGTAAAGTTTTCAACAGCGTTGGTGAGGGAGTTCTCGGCAACCTTGGTAAGGGAGGTCTTGACAGGCTTGGTGAAGGAGTTTGGCAGCCTTGATGAGGGAGTTCTCAGAAACCTTATATCTTTTGGACAAAAATAAGTCTGAGTCACTTTGATAAAGCTGAAGGAAGGCTGGGTCAGCATGGGCACCAAGGTTAATCTCTAAAAGTGTCTGAAAAAACCTAACCTTTTGTTATCAACTAGTAAAGTGAACCCTGCTAGTGTCGAGGTGTTGTTGATTACGAGTTTTTTGCCATTTCCTGAATACCCTTTCTCTCTTCTTTGTTGTGGCCTGAAAGTTGAGCTCTAGAAACCAAAGACTTATCTGAATCTACACAACAAAAAACAAGGTTAGGGATATCAGGTGTTCCACCAGCGATAACCCTCTAACACTCAAGTCAGTTTAGTAGGGATATTTGATGGTGAAATGTGATGGGTTATGTTTGGGAATAAGACGACCAAGATTATGTTCAACACAACAAGTTTTAAGAACTTAGAGAGTAGAGAGGTTCTTTATGAAAATGAAAGTAATGCTTGAAGAGTTATGGCTTCAAGGAAACCTAATGAGTATAGTTGTGATGACCACAAGTGGGTAGTGGAGATAATGATCAGTCACTGTGATAAAAATGATAATGGATAGTCAAACGGTGGTAATGGTGATGAACATTGGTGATGAACAATGGTGAAAATGATGACCAACCCTGATGAAAAATGATGAACAATATTCAATGAGGTTGTTAGAACCCTGGAGGCGAGGAGAATGATGGCTCAAAAGAAGGCCCACTGCTTCTTTGGTTTTTGGTTATTTGTCCTAAAAAATGAATGCCCTCCTAATTATGGGCCATAATTGGTTTTTTATAGTCACATCTTTTGTTGACCTAGATCCCACCCATCCATTTTGTCCATTTGGCATGATCTTGGAGGATTAAGAATGTTATCTTGGATTGGCCTCGCACTTGGGATGAATTTTTAATCGATGATGATTCACTCTCATTGAAACCAAAGTCCTATGGTGACTTCTTTTTGTTGTAATTGGACTAGCCCTTTTTTTAACGGACTTTAGAATGGGCTCCACCAATTTAAGTTTGATTTGCTGACTTTATTTTATTTTATTTATTATTATTATTATTATTTTCCAAAAGAATCAATATCTACTTTTTTTTTCCAAATTATATACAAATATTTTAAAAAAAGGTTTCAATCACAAAACTTTGATGAGGAGAGATGTTCATTATTTGGTGGATATAGATATTAAAATGATGGATTTACTTAAGAAAATAAATATTTATAAGATTATGAAAAGAGAGGCAAAAATATTAATAAGACTCATGGTTGAAAAAACTTATGCAAATAGAAGGAATTGCGTATTATAATAATGTTATTAATAGCATACTATTTATAATGTTAACGAATAGCATAGATTGGTCCAGAATTAATTTTGGATAACTTGCAAATACAACTCATTACAGGGTCAAATTTGATAAATGACTGATACTCTGGCGGTCCAATTTGAAAAAGATTGCAAAGAATTTCCAGGAACTTTCAAAAACTAATAGTTCCATGAGATAAGTCCAACAAACAGAGTAGACTTCAAGTCAACTAAAAGACTATGAAAAGAGAGGCAAAAATATTAATAAACCTCATGGTTGGAAAAACTTATGCAAATAGAAGGAATTGCGTATAATAATAATGTTATCAATAGTATACTATTTATAATGTTAATGAATAACATAGATTGGTCCATAATCAATTTTGGTAACTTGCAAATACAACTCATTACAGGGTCAAATTTGATAAATGACTTATACTCTGACGGTCCAATTTGGAAAAAATTACAAAGAATTTCTAGAAACTTTCAAACACTGATAATTCCATGAGTAAGTCTGATAAACAGAGTGACTTCAAGTCAACTAAAAGACTATGAAAAGAGAGGCAAAAGTATTAATAAGACTCATGGTTGGAAAAACTTATGCCAAAAAAAGGAATTGTGTATAATAAATAAGATTCATGGTTGGAAAAACTTACGCAAATAGAAGGAATTGTGTATAATAATAATATTATTGTAACATCCAAAAATTTTGAATAATGAATTTATATGAATATTTGGCATGTTAATGTAATATATATATATATATATATATATATATATATATATGTGTGTGTGTGTGTGTGTGTGTGTGTGTGTGTGTGTGTGTGTGNTGTGTGTGTGTGTGTGTTGTTGTTGTTGTATAGGAATACATGTAGATGAGAGTACAAGTACAAAAAATTTCTGAATGCGGAACTTAAACATAATTAAATGTTAGTGTATATATATGATATGTGCATATTGATAGTTACGTAAGTGTATGAGTTGTGAGAATGAGTTGTATGGCTAAATAAGTTGGAGGAGGAATATCTAAATGAAGAATTTTTCATGATTTGACGTTTTACATCGCAGTGTGGAATGGACTCATGCTGCGACACCGAGAAGGAAATCTAGGAGAGGTGGGAGACAGAAAGTTAGTGCCTCGACATGAAATAGATCCACGTCACGACGTGGAAGAAGAATGAGAAATAGGGCTTGAGACAGAGAGTTTGCACCTCGGTGTGAAACGGATTCACGCCTTGGCGTATAAAAGAAAGAATAGAAAAGTGGCGTGAAAGAGACTTCACACCGCGGTATGGTACGGGTCTATGCCACATCGTGAAAGGGAAATTCAACCCAGCACGAGAGACATAAACTTTGCACCTTAGTATAGGATGGGTTGGCGCCGCCGCACAGAGTTGGGATTCTTGAATTTTAAACATTTCAAAATGATATTAATGTCCCATTTTCCAATTACAATATAAACCCAATTATATTTAGGATTCCAAAAAGAGAAAGAAATGGGAGAAGAAGAGAGAAAAGAAAGAAAAGAGAGGAGAGAGAAAGCAAAGGGAAGCTATTTTTACCAATCTAAGGTAAGGATTTCTCTTCTACACTTTTCTATTCCATTTTTATTGAGGTCTTTCATGAATGTGGGCATGAGTTTTGGTTGTTTTGAGTCTCATGCCTTGATTTTGATGCATTATCTACTTCTATGTATGATTTATCACGATTTTATGATGTTATGATGGATTTCTGCATTAATGTGATACTTAATTTGTGTATTTGATATGAAATTGTGGATTGGATAATATGTGTGAGGTTATATGGGTTAGTGGTTGCATGACCAATTGATATGAGAGTGAAATTCATGTTAGATGTTGGATTGGCTCAGCTTGGTACGTGGGATCCAAAGGGATGCATAGATGGTATGTTTTTGCTAGGCCTTGGATGGACTCACGCCACGGCGTAGAGAAGGAAATCCAAGAGAGGTGTGAGACAAAAAGTCTGTGCCTCAGCGTGAAATGGATCCACATCGTGGCGTGGAAGAAGAAGGAGAAACAAGTCTTGAGGCAGAGAGTTCGCACCTCAGTGTGAAATTAATTTACGCCTCGACGTAGAAAAGTAAGAATTGAAAAGTAGCATGATGGGCTTGAGGCAAAGGGGTGTATGGATGGTAGATTGGTGCTAGGCCTTGAATGGGCTTAGCTGTATATGGGAGATCCAAGGAAAGCACCGATGAGGATATAGTGTTACGTCTTAAATGAGCTCAACTTGGTATGTGGGAACTAAGAAAAACACTAGATTAAGAGATTGGTAAATATGGTTGTTGATTGGATTGTGTTGAGTCATTGTGAAAATGATATGATTGCTAGTTGAGTGGTTATGATTCTTGATACATGCCTTGAGATTGAAATATTATAGATTTTTGTGATTGTGAAAATTTCTACTGGGTTGTATTGCTTAACTCTTTTCTCCACAGGTACTAGAGGTCAGGAGTCGGTTAATGATATTCCAGAGCTTACATAGAGGATCTGTGAACGCTATTGAGTCATATTTATGTATTTTGAGTTGTATTTAAGTCTTAGAGATGTATTAGATAAAGTTGTAAAATTTTGACTCAAGTGTACACTCTATTTTGGATGTGATCTAAAACTTATATTTTGTGAATGACAAACTCTTTTAAATTATTTCTTTGACATCAATTATATTATATTTATATAATTCACCCTCAGAATTTCTATATAAGGGATTTTGGGCGTGACAGTTATCAAAAGCATATATGTTAAATTATACTGTCATGAGTTGTATAACTTAGTATATTTCTTCCTTCCTATTTTAGAATATTATGCTTTGAATAG